>JAKELH010000094.1:0-221774 GCA_021525015.1 Lactarius pseudohatsudake
TTTCAAGTTGTTGAAGGGAAGAAACAGTGCAAGTTCTGCTTGTGAGTTTTTATTTTTTATTTTTTTTCTAAAACTTTTATAGGGTACTTCATCAGGAAGATGCGTCTATCAAAGTACACTCATATCGCTCCACTACTGCAACAGGTCCACTGCGATCTCATCTGCTCAATCGCCATGCAGAACAGTGGGTTGCAGAGTGTCAAAGGCTCAAAATTGAGTTGAGAGGTAAAGAGGGGGAAGAGGCTGTTGCAAGAGTTACTGGAGTTCCTGTGGAGCGCCAAGCTGAGCGCCGCACTCCCTTCACTCAAGACAACTTTTTAGATGGCCTTGTGCAATTTATTGCTGCCACAGATCAGGTTTTTTTTAATTTTTTATTCTATTTTTCCCCATTTAATTTAATTTTTAAAGGCTATAATGATTGTGGACAGACCAGAGTTCCGCCACCTGTGTCTCCTACTCCGCCCTGAGCTGCGTGATGCAGACATCCCTCACAGGACCACTATGCAGAAGCGCATTGTGCAGAACTGTTCAGAGACACTTCAAAATTTGTCTCAGCACATTCAGGTAATGTTAAATTATTATATCTTAGTGCTTGAGGGCTAACTTATATTTAGAACAGCTGCCTTGGGAAGGTCTCTTTTACCACAGACATGTGGTCTGACCCTGACCTCAAGCCATACATGGCTGTTACTGCTCACTGGCTGGAGAAGGCTCAGACTCAAGATGGCCAGCAAAAGCTAACCCTTAGAGCTGATCTTATTGGATTTCTCATTGCTCCTGGGTCTCACACTGGGGAGAGGTTAGCTGAGATCTTTTATTTTATTATTACTAGGATGGGGCTTGAAAAGAAGGTAATGTCCATTTTATCTCATAAAACAAATTCAGCTAATTTTTTTTTAAAAACAGATTGGTTGGATAACAACAGATAATGCATCCAACAACAGCTCTATGATGGAGGCATTAGAAACTCATGTGAAGAAGGTTTATCCTAATACTGAGTTTTCTGCAGAGCAGCATCACATTAGGTGAGTGTCAAATTATTTAATGTATTTTTTATTGACACTTCTTAGATGCTTTGCCCATATTGTAAATCTTGCATGCAAGGAAATGCTAGAGGGAGCAGTTGAATTGGGCTTTGACCAAGTTAAAAAGCTTCAGCAAATTATTGTTTATGTGAGTTTTTCCTTTGTTTCTGCTTTTTTTCTGTTTTTTTTCGAGTTTTTTTCATGTTTTTTTTGAGTTTTTTTTGAGTTTTTTCGAGTTTTTTCATGTTTTTTCATGCTTTTCTTTTTGTTTTTGTTTTGTTTTTGTTTTTGTTTTTCCTTTTCTTTTTCCGAGTTTTTTTGTTTTTTTTTTCTAACTTATTTATAATAGATCCGCAACTCATCATGAAGGCGTGATATGTTTTCTACAATTGCAAAGGAGTCAGATCTACCTCCTTTGCAATTAATTTCTGATGTGCAGACAAGGTGGTCCTCTGCTTATTTGATGATCAAGAGGGCTCTTATTTAAGAGAGGTATATTTAAAGTATTTAATAAAATTCTAATGCTAACTTGAGTTAGGCAATTGATAAGTTTATGGAGGATCAGCCAGGGATGGACCCATTAGATAAGGAAGATTGGAAGATCCTTGAAGCACTTCAGAGAATTCTTCAGGTATGCAAATATTTTCTCTCTCTGATTGTGTATTAATTTATTTATTAGGTCCCCTTCTTGTATCAGCAAATGCTCTCTTATGAGAAGACGCCAACACTTTGTAACACAGTTGCTGCATTTGAGGGCTTTATAAAGTCTCTGAATGCCTTGACTGATGCCTTGGATTCTGAGGGACTGGATATTGGTCTTATTCTTACAAAAGGTGCAGCCAAGATAGATTCCTATTGTACTCTGGCCTTTGAGACTCCAGCATATCTGCATTCAATTAGTGAGTGGCTATTTTAATATGCTGCATAATTTCTCATGCCATGTGGACAGTTCTTAACCCTGTGTTAAAGCTTGAGTTTCTCAAGAGACAGTACCCAACACATATGGCTGAGAATGCAAAGCATTCCCTCCTTGAAGCAGTGAGTGCTTTTAATTTATCATGCCACTCTAAAACTAAAATCTTAAGTAGCTCAGGCCATTACACACACCATCTAGAGCCTCTACTAGATCAGCTGTACCCCCTCCACCTTCTGAAACATTTGGCATGCAAGCCACTTTGGCAAGCCTTGGTATTGGCCCAATGCCTACCACCAGACCACAGGGAGATACCTTAGAAGATGAACTTGAGGACTATCTAGCAGCCCCAGCCAAATATGCCAATCTTCTTGAGTTCTGGGAGGTGTGTAGAATGAACCATTTTGTTGGGGAGTACTGACAGGAGTTGGAATGGCAGGAACACCAGAAAAAGTGGCCAACACTCTTCAAGCTTGCCATGGACTTACTCCCTATTCAAGCCACTTCAGTACCATGTGAGCGTGTCTTCTCAGCAAGCAAGGAGACAGCTAGAGCCAGGAGGAACCGCCTTACACCAGACAACATGGAAGCCTTACAGATACTCAAGTTTGAGGCAAAGCATAAAAGGGAACTCAACTTCACTGAAGGGCTTGGAGAGAAGGAAGAAACAGCAGAGCTGGAGGGAGTGGAGGCAGTCAAACCAGTTGAGGACTTGAGGGCTTATCTTAAGGGCATCAATGAGCAGTATGAATAAGGATCTATTTGCGACAAGGCTATATACATGTACTTGTACCTAGGAATGAACTACATACAAATAGGAGACCCTGTGCGACTCACCCAGGGTGGCCAGAGAGGGAAAAGGGGGAGGGGAAGAGAAAGGGGTAAAGGGAGGTTGTACAAGGGTGTGTGACGGCAGTCCGAGGCGGCGCGACGGTGTACGGCGGCAGGCGAGGCGGCGCGGCGGTGTGCGGCGGGAGTCCGAGGCGGCGCGACGGTGTGCGGCGGGAGTCCGAGGGTGCGCGATGGCAGTCCGAGGTGGTGCGAGAGGGTGCGATGGCAGTCCAAGGGATGAAACGGCAAGGGGAGGGGAGTCTGAGGGGGATGAGAGAGCACGTGCGAGACGTGCGAGGCGGCAAAGGAGAGGGAGAGGGGCACAGACGCAAGCGGCGGGGACGCAGAGAGGGGCGAGGGCACAGAGAGGGCAAGGGCGAGGGTAGCGGCGACGACGACGCAGAGGTGACGGCGACGATGACGATGACGACGCAGAGGTGGCGGTGGCGACGACGACGACGATGGCAACGCACTGCCAGAGGCACTGGTGGCGAGGTCACAGACGGCGGCAACAGGCAACGGCAACGACAACGACGCGAAGCAGAGCCCATGGCAGTGGCGAGGGCGCAGAAGGCAGCGAGGGCGAGGATGCAAACGGCGGCGGCGGCGACAGGGCGGTGGCGACGACGCAGAGAAGGCGGCGATGACGCAGAGGGAGAGGGCGAGGGGACAGAGCGGCGGCGACTTGGGGCAGGAGGCAGCGGCGACAGCGAGGGCGCAGAGGCAGCGGCGGCAGCGACGACGACGACGACACAGAGGGCAGCGGAGAGGGCAGAGGCAATGCAGAGAGGGCGAGGTGTAGATGACTGCAGTGACAACGACGCAGACGGCGGCAGCGACGGCGCAGACAACGACAACGACGACGCAGACGACGGCAGCGAGGACGCAGGCGAGGACGATGACGATGCAGACGGTGGCAGCGAGGGTGCAGGCGGCGGCGAGACATGGACAGCGGTGGCGACGGTGTCGACGGTGACGACGCAGACAGCGGCGGCGAGGTGCAGATGACTGCAGCGACGCGACGCAGACAGCAGCGGCGAGGGCGCAGACGACGACGCGATGCAGACGGCGGCGGCGAGGGCGCAGACAACGACACGACGCAGACAGCGGCGGCGAGGGCGCAGACGACGACGACGACGACGACGCAGATGACGGCAGCGAGGACGCAGGCGACGGCAGCGAGGGAGCAGACGACGACGACGCAGACGACGATGATGATGCAGACTGTGGCAGCGAGGGTGCAGGCGGCGGCGGCGGCGGCGAGACACGGACAGCGGTGGCGATGGTGTAGACGGCGACGACGCAGACGGCGACGACGCAGACGGCGACGACGCAGACGGCGACGACGCAGACGGCGACGACGCAGACGGCGACGACGCAGACGGCGACGACGCAGACGGCGACGACGCAGACGGCGACGACGCAGACGGCGACGACGCAGACGGCGACGACGCAGACGGCGACGACGCAGACGGCGACGACGCAGACGGCGACGACGCAGACGGCGACGACGCAGACGGCGACGACGCAGACGGCGACGACGCAGACGGCGACGACGCAGACGGCGACGACGCAGACGGCGACGACGCAGACGGCGACGACGCAGACGGCGACGACGCAGACGGCGACGACGCAGACGGCGACGACGCAGACGGCGACGACGCAGACGGCGACGACGCAGACGGTGACGACGCAGACGGTGACGACGCAGACGGCGACGGCGAGGGGGCAGAGCGGTGGCGGCGAGGGGGCAGAGCGGTGGCGGCGAGAGCAGAGAGCAGCGGCGAGGAGGCAGAGAGCGGCAGCAAGGGGGCAGAAGATAGCAGCGAGGACGACGCAGATTGCGGAGCAAAGCCGGAGGTGGCAGCAAGCTGCGCTGATTCTTCCATAGGCTCCCAAACGCCGAAGAACTTAACGAAAAAGTTATCGGGGAAACGGGAGAAGAGCATCTGGCTGACAATGTAGACATTCGAGGTAAGCGCTGACTCAAGCGAACGTTTGAACCCTGCGAGAGCACGACTTCCAATTTTCGCAGTTCAGCTGACTCAGCCGTCTGACTACCCAAAATGGTATGATTCCCTATTCGTGCTTTTGAGTGGCTCGAGCCGGCTCAGCCCAGCTAGAGCCAGCTCAATTGGGAATGGCTCAGCTCGGCTCGTCTTTTTTTGGTCGAGCTGTGCTTAGCTGAGCCAAGCCGAGCTGAGCCGAGCCACGGCAACACTAGGTCCGGTCTGGTCTGGTCTTTACCTTCCTAATTAGGCAACCAGGACCAGGGACCGGTCCTGATTAGTCAGAATCTTAAAAAGACCGGACCAGGACCGCTATGGACCAGGTCCTAGTCGGTCCTAATCAGTCTGGTTGTTGTAAAAGACCAGTTGCAACCGGTCTTTTGTTGCAATTTGATATGATTTGTCATCATGAGCCAGGAATTGTGTGACATTGATAAAAAACATCAGTAACTAAATTTAGTGGTCAGGAACATTTGATAAATGCTCCAGTTTCACCAATATCCCCACTTTGATCCTTGATTAGTTGGTGAAATCTCAAGAAAGTGATTGTTTTAACTGTAACTCAGTCAAATCTTGACTGATTTGTGTGATTATTTTTGGGTTTTGAAGGTAAGATACAGGCACACTTACCTAACCTGGTCACGTGATCGGTCCCGGTTGCAACCGGTTGTAGACCGGTCTTTTGCAGTCTTTTTGTGTCCATGACATGCAACTGCAACCGGTCTTTTTTGGGCCAATTGAGTGCAACTGCAACCGATGGTCCGGTTGCAACTGGTCTGGTCCCGGTCTTTTTTTGGTCCTATGGACCAGACCTTAAAACACTATGTGTAGTCACATGGTGAATCATGTGCCAGTGAGGGTGAAACCGTGACACTATGACTCCCCTAGTAAGTAGTAATTAGTCATGGACTTGAGGATCAGTCAGCAGTACGATATCACATGTCGATGTGGCATGACTCATTACTAGTACATCGATAGTAGGGTTCGAGCTATTATCACTACTAGTAGTACATGTTCAAGAGGAGCTTTAAAGCAACCCTCATCATGTAGAAGTAGTAGGAGTTGAAGACCAGAAACACCATTCTGGTCTTCTTCAATCACCACTTCCTTCTCATCTCGTTCACGAGTGTTTTCACTTGCCTTGTCATGCAAGTCGTCTACCATCGCCCAGTGACTAAAGTGTCCTGGTGCATCCTGAAGTCACAGTGCCTCATATAGTGCCGTGTACTCGTGATAAGGTCTCGTGACCTCAAAGATAGATACTTGCTAAGTTGTGAACGCCCTTTCGCAGTCCAAGTCAGACTAAACACCAGTGGTGGCATTACAGGGAGCTTTAAAGCTACTCCAGTCATGTATAAGTAGTACGCATCGAAGACCAGGAATCACCATCCTGGTCTTCTTCAATTGCCACTCTCTTCTCCTCTATTACACATGCTTTCACTTTCGTTGTGCAAGTTGTCTCTATCTAGCCTAGTGACTCCAAGGTCCTAGTGCTCTCTTGAGTCACATGCCTCATCTAGTGCCATGTACTCATAGTTAGGTCATGTGACCTCAAGACGAATATCCGCTGAGTCATGAACACCCTTTCAAAGTCCAAGTTGGACTAAGTGCCAGTGGCAGCGTTATAGTGAACACACTGAGCCCGAGGTCACAAGGGCGATGTCTCACACCTTCCCCCACCTCACTACCTCGACTCCTTGCCGTCACCTTCGGTTTCAGCCTCAGACCCCTTTCCCTACTATTCACATGCCTCATAGTTATCCCCCATGACCTTGCATCTTGATGATGTGCTCATACCCTTCATGATGCCTTATGATTCCCCCAAGATGTTTACTGTACAGCTTTGCTACTTGGATTAGTATAAATTGTACTGTGCTTAGGTTGGAATGAACTATTGTGTTGTTCTTGAAATCTGTCCTGATCACTAAGCTCAAATATTCTCTTGTCTCAAAACTTGACTTCTCATCTCTCAACATCTCGGCGCGCTGCACTCACATGTGACGTGTTACATAACCTCATCACACTTGCACTACCATCTGGCGCCCACAACTCACAAAATTTTGTAAGGCTCCAACCATTTAGTTTATGTTTACTCAACAGCCAGTAAATAGACAGCAAACCATTGTAAACTGTTTATAGACAGTAAATACTATTCATAAACAATTTGCATTGATACTTAAACATTTCTGAAAATGGCCACTGTAGCAAATATATGAAATATGATGAAAATAGTAATTTGAAAATTAACTCTTACTAACATATTCAACAACTAACCCTATCTTGTGTTATGGCCTTAATTGCAGCTAGAGCCAACATTTTTGGGATCCTACAAGTAGGAAATAATGTCTAGACTCTAAAGATGTTTGTAGGGGCAGACAATTTAAAATGCCAGGGCAACTCTAAGTCATCCAATTAGGCATTCCTCAGTTACCATGTGAGATATTTTAACAAGATACATAATACAACCTCTATAATATTCTGTGGAAAATAAAATCTACACTGTCTACATATTATGCCTTGAAATTGCATTGACAATATTTAATTACCTGTTGTTATAGATGCCTGACTTTTATCAATGGTAAAAGGGTATTTTCCATCCAGTGATGGTTATATATCATTAGGCTAAATTCAGATTAAAAAATGATGATATTTACTTAATATAATCTTGTTACAATCTCTTTTGTTGGAAAGTGGATATTCTTCTGCAATGTTTTACATAAAAATAGGTTAGAAAAATGCAAATGATACTTCTTTATTTCAAGTCTAGATGGTATTGGCTACTGGTTTGGCTTTCATTTCAAAGCTCTATCTAGATGAATCCTGAAATAATAATATATTTTCCCACTATAAATTGTGGAAAATGTTATATAAATACCATCTTAATATCATTTTTTAAACATGAATCTGGCTTTATAGTGTATAGATATCAGATTCACATTTTTGACCATAAAAAATGAAGGAAAAGGAATTGCCTCTTGTTATAAGTGTTAAAATTTTGTCAGTATAAAAGAGGTAATTTCCATCCAGTGTGTTCAGGGCCAAGTTCAAAGTATTCAACAGTGTTCAAAAATGTTGAACATATTAATTAATTAGCACACTTAAATCTTCTGATCAGAGGCCAAATGTGGATAACAGTTTCTTTAGAGTCTAAAAGGGTCTTGGGGTAACTGTTTACTGTTTACTATTTAGTTTATTTACTTCATACCACCATGCCAGTAAATAT
The DNA here is from genome assembly GCA_021525015.1 of Lactarius pseudohatsudake. NCBI lineage: Eukaryota > Fungi > Basidiomycota > Agaricomycetes > Russulales > Russulaceae > Lactarius > Lactarius pseudohatsudake. The sequence continues at coordinate 8,002 of JAKELH010000094.1, forward strand.
ATGGTAAAAGTAAACCATGTAAATAGTTTAGAAACTGTTTTAAACTTAAATGGTTGGAGCCTTATCATGAATACATTGGTGGCACAGTCACAGCGTGGGAGTTTCATGTTGACCTAACAAAGGTCTGAATGTTGGTTGGAACAGGAATAAAGAACCCTGAAGAAACAAACCTCCATGAGGGTTAACTCCATGGGTTTGACACTGTTCCAAAACTTGGCACTAGCCTTGTTGTGAATCATCACTTTCAAATCAGCAACATCCTTGCCCTTGAGAATTGAAATCCTGTCAAAGGTGTCTGTGCCTTGGACAAAAAACCAAAAATCATAAACGGCCATTAGAACAAAGGAGGAAGTTGTCATTTGGAAGGGAAAAGGGAGACGAGAAAAGGATGACAAGGCCTTGAAGCTTGATGATGGTGGACATGTGAATGAAAGTGTGATGGGACGTAACACCAGCACAATGACTAATGTAGTGTTTGAAAGTCCAGTTGGGTCCGGTTTTTTGACCATATTTGGTCCAACTGCAACTGCAACCAGTTGCCAAAAAATGAAATTTGTTGCAACCTCAACTGCAACTGCAAAAAACCAGTTGCTACCAGTTGCAACTGGTTGCAACTGAATGTTATTTAATTTATTTAAGACTGGTCTAAACTGGGTTAAAACCACTGATAACTAGTGTTTATCGGTACCTATAATAATTTTCCAAGAGCAACTGCCTTATAATGAAAAAATAAGTAGGTAAAACAGCCAAAAATAACAGAAGTTGTGAGTAAAATGATTGTTTTGATCATAACTTGCTCAGTTTTTGGCCAATTTGGGTGATCTTAGGCTCATTTTGATGAGAAATTCAGCCCAATCACTTGCTGACTAAGCAATCAGTTGCAACCAGTTGGAGGTCAGCTGCCATTTTGGGCAACTGCAACTGATACATGCTATGATTAGGTACAACTGCAACCAAAAGTCCAGTCAAGAGTCCAGTTGTTTCCAGTTGCAGTTGCAGTTGAGTTGCAGTCTTTTTCAGTTCCTGCAACTGGACTTTCAAAGACTAGTGACTGATACCACTTATGACGAGCCAGAGTGGAGTGAGGACTTTAGCAAGGACTTTAGTTCCTTTGAGAGACAATACAGGATCGCAAGTACAAGCAGAAAGGACAAGAGGTGAGGCCGGTGAGGATAAGATAAGACACAAGAAAGGGGAGAAGGGGGACTGAGCGACCATAGCTTGAAGTCACCCTATTTAGCTGGTCTCTTGAAACCCAAGCCCTGAGAATGCCTATCTGAAACACTCCCGAGATCTGATGTGTGCAAATGTAGAAGTTCAACAAATGGCATGATCGGGGCAAGGTATACTTACATGGGAGTGGGGGACTTGTTGGATGCGTCAACCACTGGAAGCGCAGACAGCTAAGAGTACTTCTTGGAGTCTTCTTGGACAGACAATTTCCCACTGAGGGGCTTAATTAATTCTTACAGTGCTTTTCATATGTATCACACCCTTTCTACTTTTGGTTGTGAGTGTCCTTAGGGCACTTTGTATGTTTCGCACGTTTTCCTTTTTCGGTCATTAGCATCCTTAGGGTGTTTCGCACATTTCAACTTTCCCCCTCACATTCCAGATTCCCCAGTGTGCCGCACCTCCGTGCGGCCTTAGTGACTCAAGGATGATGCGTCACCAATTAGGACAACCACCTCTGTGAAGTTTTGCGTCCTGTGGAAGCATGCGTGACCATTTCTGATCACCTGTGACCACCCAGACCAGCAGGGCTCCATGTGGCTCACTGTTCTTTTTCCTGACCTCACTGCACCTGCATGCAGCCTTAGAGACTCAAGCGCAACACGTCACAGACCAAGGTAGCCAGCTCTGTGAAGTTTTGCATCCTGCAGAAGCATGCACGGCTGTTTGCAATCACCTGCAACTCAGCAGGGCTCAGTGTAACCCACTGTTCCCTTTCCTGACTGCATTGCACTTACACGCAGCCTTAGCCATTTGACACAGATGTGACCGCCACCACCACGGATCTACCTACGACACCTCGCACCCTGTGGAGGCCTGCGCACTCACTTGCGCCACTTCACACCCCAACAATCCTGCACATCTTAGATGCATTCCCTAATGATCAGGTATGGTTCAGGGTATCAGTAATTTTTTGACTCTTTCCAGTCAATTGACAGACTGGGTACAGCGAGACGGGTTGGGGGCCAAGTGTTACGTTTGCGGTCGTGGACACTTACGAGTCGGTTGTGACTCCTTCGTAAGCAGTAATGGTCACGGACTTATCGTATCAGTCATCAAGTATCACATGTAGGATACTATGACTCGTTCCAAGGATCGGTGTAGTAGGGTTTGAGCTACATACGCCATTCGACTTGGTGTTTCATGAGGAGCTTTAAAGCGACCTCTCTAACTGTATAAATAACATGACGGAAAGACCGAGGATCCCCATCTCGGTCTTCTTCCTTTGTCACCATTCTCCCTCCGTGTGTTGTGACTTCCGTTCTCTTTGTCTGCCTTTTGGCCCGTCTGTCTCTAGTAGAGCAGATCGTACTTCGTCGATTGCGCCTAGTGGACTTAGCCCTAGAGCCCCTCGAGATCACGTGTCTACGAGAGACCATGTATCTACTCGCCGCATTAACCTCCAGCATATACGCTAAGTCGTGATCGCCCTCTCGATAGTCCAAGTCGGACTCAATGCAGTGACAGCGTTACACCAAGGGCACAATCTATCATACATGGTGTCACTCACCACAACACGGTGTGTCACAACATTACCAGTCACGGGCACCCACATCACCTAGGTGGCCACCACGACGCAGGGACATTGTAGGTTCGTCCTCGCGTTGATTTGTGATCGAATCGATCGAGAAGTATGCCATCTGCCCTCGTCTTGATTGCTAGCGGGACAGAAGAGATGGAGTTGTCAGTTGACCATATCAGATCGACGTTATTCGCTGATTAAAACCTCGTTCATCAGCACTATCGTGTATGATACCCTCATACGCGCAGGAGTGAAGTGCACGTCCGCTCTCATCGCCCCGTCTGACCAGCCCGGAAACGATCAACCTCAACCGGCTACCGCTCAGTGTTCTCGTGGGATCCGCATCGTGCCCGATGTCTTGCAGACTCAGCTTAGCGCGTCCAGTGTGGTATGTCTGTGATCTACGTCTCTCGAGATGTTCAACGTAACGCGGCGGTCATTTGAGGGAGAATATGACGCAATCATTGTTCCTGGCGGGGCGAAGGGTGCCGAGACCATGTCCCAATCTCCCCTCGTCCAGTCCTTGATCAAAGGCTTCTATGAGCAGGGGAAATACGTAGGGATGATCTGCGCTGGTACGACCCTGATGAGATCATGGATATGGGTAGCCTTTATCAGAGCTTCGAAACAGGTAGCCTTGCCGCGAAAACCTCTCAGCTGCCACGTCAGCCCTTGACATCTCATCCGTCAGTCAAGAAGGAACTTGATGAAGGTATATCTGCCATGATCTGCGTGGGTGCTCATTGCATGACCCCCGATAGACTTCGACTATCGCGAAGATCCAGTGGTGATCTCCGGGAAGCTAATCACAAGGTACTTAGCACCTCATTTCACTGACAGCGTCACTGTGCGCTGACAAACATCTCCTCCCAGCCGCGGACCAGGCAGGTCTACCAATTCTAATCAGGGTGAAACACCCTGAGCCATTCTGACTTCACTAGGGACCGCTTTTCCTTTTGCATTCGCACTTGTCGAAGGCCTCTGTGGTGCACAGAAGCGTTTGGAAGTTGTGCACCCTATGGTTTTCCCTTCCGGAACCCCGTTGTAGGATGTTAAGTCTTTTCCCCCAGTTCGTCCAAAGTTGTATGTTACAGTGAGAGCTGGGTTCGGGTGAATCACGGGCCCAAGAAACAAAAATATGCAGTTCATTGAGAAAAAAGGGTTCCTAATGACCACCGCAGGGGTCGAACCTGCAATCTCCTGATTTCGACGAATCGTAGTCAGACGCGATGCCATTTCGCCAGGCGGCCCATTGTAAAATTCGCATTCTTTACCTATGATATCTGAAGATCTGAAGGGCGGCTATCTGAAGAGCGGCTTTGTGACTTGACTTTGACATCAGCAGCCTCTAGTCCCGATCGCGATGATCGCTGCCGCGGGGCGGTCGACCAAAAGAATAAAGCCAGGAGTGAGTGAGTTCCGAGGTCGTCCAGGGCAGCGTGGCAACGATTGGGGGCGTTCTTGTCTTCTACCTTGCAAAATCCCGTTCTCGGATGATCTCGTCAACGTTGTCATAATTGGCCCAATTTCCTTCGAATTCGTTCCTTCACCCCCCACAGTTGTTAACAAGTACATCCCTCCCGATCACAACTGTCTTGGCTATTTGCGGCGTGAAGCATCTGGAATCGTCTTATCCAGAAGATCTGCGGAGCTTTTAAAGTCTCTTCGTTTCATTCTCTATACCTTTGAGTTGTACGCAACGGGACGCAGCTGCTCGAGCAATTGTATGTTTCAGGTACTCATTTCTGAATTAACCCTTGCCATGTGGCTCTTCCATTAAAATTGAGTTAGGCGGTTATAAGCATCACCGCCGTGACTTCGTTTACAGTGGTCACCCCGTTGCGCAGCCCTTTCTACCACCACAGCGGATTGGTTTAAGGTCCTCATCGCGCCGGCGCAGACTCAGTGAGGTGAAATACAGTTGGGGGTCGAGTTCACCTCTAATAGTCTACAATTCCATCTTCTCTTCCCATCCTGGGTTCTTTTGGAGTAGAACGAACCCCTCCAATACGCTCGCGAACGGAATGAACTCTTCCGTTGCAAGTTCCGCACGCTCTGTCGTGGCCACTCGTACGGGTGTTTGGTACGTTTGGAAACCAGAGATGGTGCGCGGCTTCCCCGCTTGACCTACGACATCGACAGCCTGAGAGCCGGTATGTTAGAAGTATCCTGACTGGGTCGGTTGAGACTTACTGTGCCAACTCGGACGGTGACGGGCTTGGGCTCGAGATCGTCGTCAAGAGTGATCAGGAATCGGGGGTACATAGCTGGAACAAGGAAGTAAAGCATCCAATGGTACTTATCCAATATGACTATAGGCAGAAGTTAATTCTCTGCGCATGAACTGATTAAGTGAGCACTCACAGGCTTTCGCGTCCGTGAACGCTGTGAGTGTTGCAAGTAAACCAGCGATCGCGGTTTTGCTCAGAGTCGTTCGATCAAGGTAGAATGGGTTGATGCCAATTGTGCCTTTACCCATATGCACAAGGCCCTGGGCGATCCGTACCATGAAGAGGCAATCGGGTTCCTTGTGGTAGTAACCCGCGAGTTGTCGCAACATCTGGGCAAGGCGGGCATTATTCGTCCCTGCCCCGACGAGACCCATGGCAAATATCGCGTTAAGGGCAACAGCGAGGTCATTGTCGTGACTATACTTCGAAAGCGTATCAAGGATAGGAAGTTGAGGGTTTGAAGCAGGAGACAAGACCGAGCGCTAAGGGCACACTTTTACGAATGACGGGGTCACCGTAGTGCATCTACTGATGGAGTTTAGTCAGAAGGTTTGACATAAGGAACAGAATAATACACACTAAATGGTTGAACTGTCGAAGAGACATCTCCGCACCAATATCCTCACCCATGGCCACGAGTGCAATCCCGAGTACTGCGAATGCTTGGAACGTGTCGTCTTGCTTGGTTTCCGCCTTTTTATCACCTTCCTGCTCTGAATCCGCAACAGGATCTTTGGCATTGAGGTGTTCGCCGCACTGCTGCAACATTGCCTGCACACGGAGAACATTGCCAGTCCCAGCGAAGGCACACATCTCGACAAGAACCTGAATCTGTTTTGACGATTGATGAGGAATCGCTTTCAGTGTTTCGATTGTCGCATCGTACGAATCGCTCGCTTGTACACCTTTTGGCGGAAGTTTAGCCCAACGCGGCAGACATTTGGGGCATGACTGACCAACATAAAGTAGCGCGAGGCCCAACCCCAAAAAGCGCGTCCATTTCTCATCAAGCGCACGGTCCTCCCTTTCCATCAAAGTCTGGAGGATAACACCGGCAGCTTCGCCGTTTTCGCTTCCAACGAAGATAAGACCAACGGCGAGCGCAGCAAGTGCGACGATCTCCATGCTTATCTCGTCATCAGATACGAGAGGAAGTAACATGAGAAGGATGTCCTCGCGATGAGAACCGGCGTAGGCGAAACCCAGACCAATGATAGCAGATGTCCGCAATGGAACGGACTTATTGATTATGTGATCGCCGAGAAGCGCTAACACAGCGTCGGCTTCGGAACGGACGCCAGTGTTAAGGATACCGGTGGCAAGAAAAGCACCAGCCTGCAAGTCGTGAGTTAGGAGAGGGGCCGGGTATTAAGATGAAAGTGCAAGCCTTGATATACTCCTCGGAGGAATAAGTGTATTTGTCTACATGGCTCAAACCTATTTCGGTATCCCACAGTAAGCTGAGACCAAGACTCGCAGCCGCAGACAACATTCCTGTCGGCAAGGTGTTAAGCCACCTATGTCGTATGAACGTCGGCAATGAATTCCTTACCGTGATCTTTGTTCTTATAAATCCAACTGTTACCCTCTTCCGCCTCGACCATGAGCTTGTCATTTCCGAATCCTGCGTTGACGAATGCATTGACGAAGGTGCCAGCTAAATTGCCCCGTGCCGAGTCAACGCTCGCGGTCGATGATCCTTATAGGGGAAGGAGACTGTAAGCCATGTGTAATGGGATAACATTAGACATACGCGAAGTCTCTAAGTGGGATTTATAAACGTCCTCCAAGCTCTTTGGGTCCAAAACGCCAAGCTCCTTTCCGAACTGTTTAAAATGGGTGCTCAGGCGCGAGTTGAATAAAATTTCTTGTAAATCTTCAGGTAGCTCCTCCTAGCGTCTCGTCCCCATCGTCATCGGTGGTTGAGTGTTGAAGCCAATGATATGGAACTTGCGCCCGGGCGAGGATAAAGGCAAGTTGACGCTTCATCTGCCTGTTTAACCGTCAGTGGTGAGATGCTTTTCTCATCTTATATATGCTTACGGATTGCCGGGAGTATGAAAGTCCTTCCGGATGAGTTCTGAGTCATTGAGCCGGATAGCCAACGAAAGTGCCTCAGGGAACCGTTGATGCTTCTCGTAGATCATATGCGCCGTTTTCAAGAATGCTATGTCGTCCTGTGGAGGAAGCAAGTTCACACATCTGGCATAACCGGTTAGAAGTATAATACCGAGATGCAAGGAGGAATTACCTACGCAATCATATATGCAGCGACACGATTGAAAGTGTTTGCGTCCACGAGGTCGACAATCCGATCTATGATTTCCATCTCTTCTAATAGATCAACTGCGTCCGGCTCTGCATTGTGCTTGAGTAAAAACTCTGCGCAGACCAGCGCAAGATTGTGGAGGTCCTCTAATGTTCCGACAGGAAGCGGTATTTGAGGTGTTACCTTCTTGCCCTTCTCTTCGTCTGTCGCGATGATCTCGGACCCAGGCGGCATCTGACTGTGTTGTGGGCTTCGTTACCTCTGCCTGTTCGCGAAGATTGTACTCTTCGCCGAGTTCAGCAGCCAGATGTCGGACGTACTCGTGCCCCCAGTCCCCAGGGTCGGCGAGCGGAGATGTTGGAGGGCGCATTGAGGCTGCAAGCAGGCGGTAGCGTAGTGTACCGCGAGGTTCGGTATCAGAGTATGTCATAGCAAGGACTGAGAGTATGTCTGCAAAGAGACTCTGTTCACCGGCGATTGGGGTCAGTCATTCAACCACAGGTAACACTGAATGGGGACCTTGTCTTCTGAAGAGGACCAAAGCTCGTACAGACGTTGTAGTTCAGGATAATGAGGTCGAAGAAACTTCAAAGGCTTCGGAACAGAGGTCATGGATGAAGTAGATGTCCGTATGAGGGTTCGAAGTGTCTCAAGGGCAGGACGGTATAAGGTGGTATCTGGTTCCTGTCGGACACTCAGTCGAGTGGCCCAGAACGTGAGAGATGGTGCACACCTTCAGTCGTTCCACCAGCATTTCCAGCTCCCCCCGAAGTTGTAGATCCTCTTCAGACTAATTATTATATTAACATGGCGGTCATGTTAGGCACGTATGCGACGTACCAACTCCTCCCCTTCTTTCTCATCGGGCTTCTTCTTGGAAACAGCACCATTCTTCTCGCTATCTTCTTTCTTTTTTGGATCTTTCGACGGGACAGCGATGGCCGCTTTGGTAGGTTCGGGCATAGTGAATGAACGGATAGGATAAGGATAAGTGAACGCGCGTCCGTGTCCGTGTCGAATCGCGCGCGACGCGCAAGTCCCCGTGACACTGTCACGACAAGTCACAGATCCAGAAAAGTCGATCATTACATAAGCAACAATTGGTCGTCTCATCAGTGGCGTAACAGATCAACAGCAACGAAGCATCGCGTATCACTCCTTTCTCAAGTTACTGTACTCTCCGCAACAACCGGCACTCTTACCAACGCGCTCATGCGCTGACTCGATCCTTTTTACTTTTTTTTTTTCACTCCTTCAAGCTGCTTGGCCGCATCTCTTTCTACGCAATATGTCTACGGTTTGCCCAGTTTTCCCTGTACCAGAGAGTGTTTCTAACCTCCTGGGGCAGGCAACCTCTCCACCTCCCTCTCCACCCGTCTCCCCACCTGGTCTTCTTCAGTCATCGTCTTCTTCCACAGCCGATCCTCCTACCAATAAACCTCAGCTTTCCCCTCACACCCCACCACGCGGGCGGTCACGGTACCCTTCCGGTCTTGCTCATGGGCCGCGGGTTCCTCTGCATCGTCGTGGGACTTCAAAGACGTATGAACGCCTTGAAGACCTTCTTCAAGAAGCGGGGTATAAAGAGACACGTGTTTTTACCCCTGAGACCGAGCGGCATCGAGACCGCGAGCTCGGGCAGGGAGAAAGACGGCAGATGGATGGCCGGGTAAGGAGCGGCATGGATACAGTGGTGGGATTTTTGGCAGGGCTCGTGTTGGGACAGTCCGACAGTCAGCGCGCAGATGCGAAGGACTCACTGAACGAACACATGTTGCGGGCTTCTCCTTCGTCTCAACAACCAAGGCCCTCATCAAGCCACGGTGAGCCTTGCGGTAGTCTGCGTGGAGAATGTGGAGCACTTATTCCGTTTACCCCTCCAGGCCCAACCACTAATGCTCCGTTATTACAAACCCGAGGGCCACTCAGATCTGATGGCACAACCCACGAGCGCTCTTCGGCCGTGCTCGCATCTCCAGCCCGAGCTTATCTGCGACATATAGCCTCTGCCCCCAATATTCCGCGGCGTAGACTCCCAGGGGAACATGCGCCTCCACCAATGTTAAAGAAGAGTACCACTAGCCTGAAAGATGGCCTTAATGCGCAAGGTCCTCCTCCTCCAATGCCGTCCTCGTGGCTCGAGACCGTTACACGCGCCGTTTTGGGTTTCCATGGTGCGCACATACGGTGCAACGACACTGCCTCCCCAGGGCAATCCAGGTTTGGGCCTCCCAGCCATCCCGCGAGCCGTTCCAGTACAGTTCGCGGGTATGGACGATCGACTCGCAAGCGCCCAGCTGCTGTATTGGGAGATGCGACTGCTACACAGCGAGGTCGATCGACACCGTCACCGGTGACGAGCCCGGTCTCGTTGCAACCCCCAACTATGCTAGCTGCGCGCTCACAGGCTTCCCTTGGAGAGGTGATGAAGATGAACGCTGTATGCCGCTCCGCCCCGGCGTCGCGTTCTTCATCTGTAGCTGGGCGCAAGCCTAGAGATGAATCGCTCGCCACTGCTAGTCTCGGAATCCTTTCCAGTGGGAGCGTACGAGGAAAGAACAAAGCCCTGCATCCATCGAGTAGAAATTTTCGACGCAAAACGAGGAGAAATCACGTGGATTGCGGGCCAAGCCTGAGGGTTCGGGTCGAAGATGATGGTTCAACTTTTCACATAGCGGGAGAAAGAGAGGACTACGACTCATCTTCAGAAGACGAAGATGAGGTGGACTTGTCAAAACTCCTTGTCCATCCAAGAAGGCAGCAGTCGATCAAGTCCTTGCGGCATCAGTTGTCCAGGTCTCACTGCAGGGATAACAATACTTCTGGCATTACCGGTCCTTGGGCCGTGCGTGGCGATGACGATTCTGCGCTAAAACCCGACGGTAAAGGTCGAATAAGAAGAGGGTCCGTCAATGATGGCGATTGGGGTGCCCAGGTTCCCCCGGGTTCCTACCGCGACCGCGACAGCCGAACCTCCCACCGACGCAGGGAAATCCCTGTTCCTTGGACGCAACAAGGTGGCAGTTCCGGAGATAAATTACCAGGGCCTGCTCGTCGGCGTGATCGTTAATACTTGGGGTTCCGTTATCTGCGTATCTCCTATCGTTTTTTTCCTTGCGCACCATACTACCTTACCTTGTCGGTTGCGGATAGCTCTGTTTAGGGCACCCATGATCCCTCATAGCAGCGATCGCAGAGATTGATGCAGATTGGCTTGTCGCACATGGCTTATCACCATCGCATATAATACCATCGGTTCTGTGTATCTGAGAGAGACGATATAATACGGTACGATAATATTAGGTATCTACGTTAGTTCACTCTTTACTGGTCTGCTGCATCCTATGACATCAGTTAATACTCTGCCACGCCTCTACCTCCCCCATTCCACGTGATCGCGTCCTGACGCGTCCTAAAATGGTAGATTCTCACGCCTAGTTAGCTTACTTCCCTTTCCCTTTCCCTCTTCTTTCGTCCTGGTACAACACGTTAACTGACACCCCCATCTTTTTCCCTTTCCTTGGCTGCACCCTTTCCTTCACCGTCACAATTCTGATGTCATCATCAAGCAATCGTTTCCCTGCATCTGGCGTTCCCGTCTCAGCACCAACAACCCCAGCATATACTACTCGTTCTCATAAACCGAGCAGCGAAGGACCACCTCCGGTGACCCCCCAGCGCATCCCCAGGGCACAGCGCCACCACCACCAACTTCAAAACTATTTCAGGTCACCTTTGACACCTGCAAGTACCCTCTTCAACCCCTTACACCCCTTTGAGTTTGCGCTCGTCCTGGTTCAGCGCGAATCAGTCAACCTCAACTACACCAGCCTCAGCGTCAAGTCTCAAGCGTTACAATGTTACAGCCTCACCCAAAATTGCCAGCTATGAAAACTCCATTGATGGTCAGGCCATGAACCAGACGGATGCGGAAGGTAGCTGGCGCTCTCGTGCAAGCGAGAACGGGATTAGAGTGGGATCGAGAGACGACGACAGTCTCATGTGCAGTGAAGGTATGCCATAAGTGCCCTTTCTTACATTTTCCGCTTTGATGACGATCACGCTTGTCATATAAGGTGCGTATATGCGCCTAATTTTTTAAAAAAAACTTTGGTCATCCCTAATTACTTCTGCATCTCATTCGTATTCATGATCCGTGTACGTGTACTTCACATTGCAGCAGATACTTGAATCCTGACCCTCTTGATCGTTTAGATTTTCTCGATGGGGATGCAGATTGTAAGCGCTACACTGTTCCATCGCCATGGCGTTACTTAATGATCCGCGAATAAATTAATTCTTACCATGAATAGCCAGTACGGCCCACGCTGAATTTGCGATTATCTACGCTGACATCCCTCATCCAGTTCTCAGCGCCCCTCCTATCCTTATGCAAGGTCGCCCACGTTCCCGAACCCAGACAGGTCAAGTTCCCTTCCTCTCCCTCCAACATCCACCACATACTCCCGTACGGCGAACCTTGGCCTCACTAAATACGCCTTCTCCTCGCGCCTTCCAACGTCAATCTTCTGAAAATTAAGGGCTCGTTGACCGACCCCGCTCCCTCACGTCGCCGCTCTACGCTCGGACAGGTCTGTCTCTTACTTTAACCTACGCGCATCACCCTCAACCGCCTTGATAGACCGACCTATTCGACATCGATGAGAATAGTTATGTGCCCTATCCGTCTTCCTTCTCCCACGCAGAACCGCTGGCACTTCCTCTGTGCCTCAATGACCCTTTTGATCACTCTGACCTACCGTTTGAGGCGATGGACTACCCCCACGGTACCCAAGCGTCTGTGTACCGTAACCTGGAACCTCCAGCGCCGGAGTTGTGCTGCTCTGTCTGTGGTACCTTAGGTCCTTCCTTGGCGGAGCTTGAGCCGTGCTCGCATTTATTATGCTCGGCATGCCTGACTAGCGCTCTCAACATCGTCGGCGAGAAGGATATGGAGTGTGCAGTTTGCAAGACGGGAGTGGCCAACTTCCACTTGAGAAACACTGGGTCTAAAGGAAGCAACATGCTGACACCCTCTGCATCTCGTGGTCGCCTCACACCTGCGGCGCTTGAAGGCTCGAATAAGGATGATCTCACTAATGATTTTCACTTCTTTGACTTGCAAGCTTCATCAACACCAAACCAGAGCGAGCGCCATCACGTGCGAGACGGTGAATTGCCAGTGCTACGTATTGACAACGTTCCTTGGGTGTGTGTTGATATCCTCCTGTCAGACACTCAGTTCTTACGCCGTGTTGATCCTTATAGGATATCACCCCTCCTACAGTCGCCACTTGGTTGAGGCATCCTGTCAAACGTGTACACGTCCTCCTTGATCGGAAGGGGAAGACGCTTAGTCACGCGTATGTTGAGATGCCTAATGAAGAAGCGGCCAGAGCTAGTCTCAGAACGGCTCAAAACTCTGTGCTTGGGAAGGGCAAACGGGCGCGCGGGGTCACCGTCACGCGCAGCAGCCAGGAAGAACTGATGAAAGCACTGTTTCCATCTTGGCAAGGTCCCTTCGACGGGTGTCGGCCATCCCTGGCATGTCTCAGTAATGAACAAGTTGTTTCAGCATTGGAGCATGGACTGGTATCAGAGGCGGAGTTAAAGGCGTTACTCCACCTGATACGATCACCTGATGTCAGTGTTGGCTTGGACGGAGATAATGGAACTGATTTATGGTGTCTTCAGTCCCACTTCCTCAAGGTTCCTTCACTCCCATTTTACTCTCTCATCGGCATGTTGTCCAAATTCCCAGCGGACGCCGACAGTAGACTCTTTTGGTCTGGTGTTTCCAGAGACTTAATGTTTGGTAAGACAAATCCATTCCATCTTTCGAATGTCGTCCATGGACGCTAATAATGTCATCGCATAGACATCACGTATAGTATGCATATTTGTTCATTTGTCCTATTTTCCTTTACGATCATATGTCCCACAGCCGCAATTCAAGTTCTCACTTCTAATGACAAGAAACGCGTTATGAACACTTCCGAACTGTTGGCACAATTGCTCAATGTAGCTGTCGCATGCGATGGTGAGCCACGTGTCTGGCTCTGTAAACCAACTTAGCTGATCATTTCTGTTTGAGTATTCACAACTGAGCAACGTCGCAAACTTTCCAATATTGTGGCTGGTTATCAGCCTTTTTTCTCTCATAGCCCGTCATCTTCCACCAGTGGACACAGCTCTCACCAGGAGCCTGGCACGCCAGACCATGTGCTTGGTCAGAGTGTTCGGGTGACGTCGCTAGGGCCTTCGCGTGTACCAGCAAACGTCGAGTATGGAGATCTCGCGAATCAGTTCGGAGTCGAGCCCCGTCTTGTTGAGGCGCTCATACAAAAGCTCTCGGGCATGTGCTGAGCTGTGCCCAAATGCTCTTTTCTTCCACCGCATAATGAACAATTGTTACAGTTCAACAATCCTCTTGTATCATTGGAATATTTCCCCGCATCATCGCAATCATGCTCTCGATACTCGCACGAATCCTTCTCATCAGCATATGGCGTTCTTGGTCTCGATAGACTTCACAATTGTTTACGACTTCATGATACTGGTTTTGTCATGTCATGCTTACGTCTTTTTGTCCGTGCATTATTCGTATTGCTCTGCCGTTACTGCTTTCTAGCATTGCAATGTTATCCTTGTGGGCTCTGTGCCATCGCTTTTTTGTAACGTTGATCGTGCATCGTATTGGTCCAACAAGTAGATGGCAACAATCACAACGATCGATCATTTGGATCGCTCCTTCCAAGGCCATATACTGTGCCTCACGTGATCATTCTTGAACTCATAATACCTGGTCGTCGTCGCGTCTTGCTCGCCTTCGCTTTCTGGGCCTCAGGCTCGGGCTTTCCTAGTGACCAGGAATTCTATTCTCCCTAACCAAGGCAGCCGTCTATCATCTCTGCTGCAAGTCATGAGCGAGTCGGGAATACAAATCACTATCCCAGGTCCCCGGCATGTTCACTTAGCCAATGTTCTGTCAAACTGACTCTCGTATAGATCTCACTGATGATGATTTCAACTTGACACCGAACCCTTTTTCTCGCGCCCCTGGGGGTGCCTTTGGTTTTGGGGCGTTTGGCCACGGTCAAGAGTCTCCTACAGCGACGACGCCAACGACAATAGCACCGGAGCGCGGAGACCGACCGTATTTCCATTCCCGAGGCGATTCAGCTACTTCGGACGATTCCTTTCAGTCTTCACGACCCGCACGCAAAGCATCCATTCCTTTCGTACATTCATCTCATTCCTCCATAGCCACAACCGGTAGCTCGCCCTTTTCCAAAAAGCCATCATTTGCATCCATTCGCAACGCGTTCAAAGGTGGTGTCAAGACAGCAGACCCTCCTCCGCTCCCTCCTTTAGACTACACCTCCTTGCCGTTTAATCGGTCAACTTCATCGTTAGGTCACGTACCTCAGACATTACGCCGAGGGCCGGAGAACCCGAGCCCACCCCATCCAAGGCCACCTACCCCTGGTTCCAGCGAGAGCAAACTCTCGAACCGCACCACGCGTTCCAAGGGACATACATCGGGTCGCTCCGGACACTCGCACACAGGTTCCTTCTTCCATAACTCAGACGCGGGGAGTGACCACGGACATGGCTTTAGTTTTCCGTCTTCCCCGCCCCCCCTTCCACCGATGCCCAATGGATTCTTTTCTAGTTTGCCGCACAGTGAAAGTCCGACATTTGAACCAGAGGAAGAGAAAGTGGAGGTCGACCCACGAACCCCAGCAGAATACGCGCTGCATGCTGTCTTCATGCGGTTCGCCACCACTGCAGAGCATAAAGTAACATCGTTTCTCAAACACCCTCTCGTGAGTCTCATTCTGAGGTTATTCGGAGCTCCGCTTTACCCCCACGCGAGGATCAGGAGCCGTCGTTACCCGATTTTTTGGGTCCTGGTATTGACCCCAAATTCGACGACATCCTCCAAGCCCTAGGTCGCATAGGACAGAAGAACGCAAAGCCTGTTATCGATAGCATCAGGCGCTGGCGGCAGTCCCAGAGCAGCTCCCCTATCCCGCCAGATATCATCCGCCTCCAACTGTCCCAATCACCAGCGTCATCTTCGAGAAGTAACCGGTCGTATGACGCCTCCTCGATTCTCGGCGAACGGAAATCTCTTGCTGCCATATACGTCATGTGCCGTGCGCTCATTGTGGTAATGCAGTCCTTGTCCAAGGATGCTCTGGGAGAGGGCATCGGATTCAATCTAGAAGAATCTACCTTTGAACAGTTTCGCAGACCCGATCTGAAGCTACTTTCCCAAAGTGCTAATCACAGAACAAATGCCGAATTGTATGCGACACTTCTTGGATATCTGGCCAATTCCAGGTTCATTACTGTTACTGACCGTTTTCTCGCCGAGCTGGAACGTGTGGCGTCAGGTCAGGTTGTTAAAGACGTGGACTCGAGATACGAGAATCTTGTCAGAGGATTAAAGCACATCCAAATCAAGGTCGAGTGGTTGGCATCCTCTAACTGGCCCCCCAATCTTATGATATTATCTCGACCGCTAGGTTTGGCCCCCAGAATCCTTCGAAGAAGGCGCGGAGTTCATGGAAGCGCTGGCAAAGGCGTTTGAAAATGCCCATGGCTTCCGCTTCAAGCTTTCTTTTGCAGAGACACTGGTTCAACTTCTACATCCTGTTGCCAAGGTTTCGTCCCCTCTTGGCCTGTGAATATCAATCCTCGCTGAATTAATTTATTATTAGACCGCACAAGCTGAAGTCAACCATCCACAGTGGGCCAAAGCCGTCGAGATCATCCACCCTAAGGCTAGAGACTTATCTGGAAAGCTCCGTTACTGGCATGTGGCGTACGCCTTGGTTGTCGTCAGCCTTTGTGTGTCCCCGACAGACTACTTCCTCCGAAACTGGTCGGCTTGCTTCGAGGCTGGCCTCAACAAGTTGAAGGTGACGCTTCTGTTCCTATCTTGGCTCTCCAGCACCACCTTATCATAACCATTGCCTTCCCAGGAAAAAGCGTTCCGCATCCCCGTCATGAACGGAATGATGCGCCTTATCTGGACTTACATCTTCCGTTGCCGCGAATCGCTATCGACCTCGACGTCAAAGTTGGAGTCACTTCTCAAGAATTTCTTCCCTCCTAACCGACTCACTATCTTTCCCAACGAGGACCATCTAGAGCCATTCATTTACATCGTTCACTTCCTCCATTCACGGCACTTTGATTTTGGGGCCGAGTTCGTCTTGAACCTTATGCAGGAGCAGGGTGTTTTAGCACATCCACCCAACATTACTGCTGTTCTTTCACCGGATCGGCTGAATATTGCTGTTCGCTCTGTCCTTCTAACCTTTCATCTCATGGAACGGGACGAACCTACCCCTGCTTGGCCATCCAGCACCGATTTTTCTGCTTCTCCTTCGTGGCAAGACTACCCATCGTCATCTGACTTCATGCCCCCAATACTCCTGTCGAAGCCCGGTTCGCAGGAGTTTTTTGATCGATTTTGTGCTGTTTTGTGGCACGTCGCGTTGGCATGTTTTAAAGCTGCCGGATATATGTCCGTCTTCGACGAGCAATGGGTCGTTCATCGACAAAGCCCCAGCTATGACGAGATGCACAGCTACATCATCCGTCGCCACCCGGATGGTACTTTCGCATACCCTAACAGCTTTGCACACCCGATCAATATGCTTCAGACGTGCTTCCAATCGTGGCCTCGTTGTCTTCACAAACCGGTCCCCGTCGAAAGCGCCGTCGATATGTTGCTTCATGGCGTCATACATATCGAACTGTCCGTTGGAGAGGCAGCAGTCCTCGCCTTGCGACGGCTCATGGCTGAGCCTACACATGCTTCTATTGTTCTCAAGCAATACTCGGCGCTGCTATTCGATCCAACCCACATAGTCCAGGAAGGATCTGCTCAGCGTCTGTTGTTGGAGAATGCACGTCTTTTGAACCTCTGGGCCAGCCTCTTTGAGGGATGGATGAACGACCTTTTGGAACAGATACCCGACGCGATTCCCGAAGAACAGATCCCCATCATCTCAGCAAGGCTAGACGAGGTCGAGGCTGGCGCTCTATTTTTACTATGCTACTCCTCCCGTCCTGTGTACACGATTGGGGTGAAGATGTTGCGTTTGCTTCGTCCGCTTACAATCCACCTATCGTCCGTGCTCAAGAACGGTGCCGAGACACCCCGACCCCACATTATCGATGCCCTCTACAACAAGTCGCAGACCAACATGGTGTTGGAAAGCTACAACCACGTTCTCGAACCCGACGATGTCAAACGTGCCAAAGTATGGCGAGATTCGGCCGAGGATGCGCTGTTAGAGCTTGCAGAAAGTGAAGACGTCCGAGATCGGACTCTCTGGCAGTGGGTCTTCCCTGGCGTCCTGCAAATCCTAGTTGCGGAAAGTTCCGAACGCCAACCGAACTCGCTGTGGGTCCTGCGAGAAAGTCTCATTGCCGCCGCCTCAAGGTTCCATCACACGATCGCTGTCATGGCTGGTCTTGTCCCCAAAATGCCCTCGACTTCGCAACCTCGAGTCGGCGTGGTCGAGCGTGAGGGTCTCAAACTCTTGGGAGAAAACAAGTTTCTACCTGGACAGTGGTACATGTGGACGAAGGTCTTGTCGTCTGTTGCCTCAGTCGTGGAGAATCGACCCGCCCTTATCGAGCGTAGCCATAGTCGGGTTCCATCAGATGCCAGCTTCGATCGCGAACGACTCACAACTACCCGCGGCCTTATTCGTTACCTTACACCCTTCCTGGACTCGGAGCACTCGATTTTCCGTGACGCCGCCGTCTTTTGTATAAGCTCTTTTCCTGTAGCGGGATACTCGCAATTATTGGACGATCTCGGTCTCCTTC
This sequence comes from Lactarius pseudohatsudake, assembly GCA_021525015.1. NCBI lineage: Eukaryota > Fungi > Basidiomycota > Agaricomycetes > Russulales > Russulaceae > Lactarius > Lactarius pseudohatsudake. Next base: position 26,114 of record JAKELH010000094.1, read on the forward strand.
TCCATCGTCAGTTCTTGGATGATCCGAGGATTGGAGATCTAAGGCTGAAGGCTGTTCAGACGTTTTCCCCTGAGCGCGGTCGCAGACAGGAACGTCTGTATACCGCCGTCGCCCGCATTTATTTCCTCACTGCACATTATTTGCAAGATCAGCGTTCCCCCGTGCGCCAGGCGACACTGTCACCAGTGTTGCGATTCGTCCGCAACACCCAAGCGTTCTTGACATCACCGGAGTCAAGAGACAGTTTCAAGCTCCAGAGGCTTAGGCGTTATTTTTGCGGAACAGTTGAAAGACTGTTTGACGGACTCAGCGGTCTTAGTGATACAGATCGCTTCATCCCTGCCAAGACGCACCTTTCCCTTTATCGGTTATGTGAAGAGTGGTGTCAACTTGGGCATCAGTCGGAGATAGTCAAACAGCGCCTCATTTACATGCAGCGCTCGGCAACTGAGGCCGTTTCTTCCCCGTCGGAAAGAGGAGAGGCCGTGATTCTCTTCCAGAGAGAGACAAAGCTACTGTCTAAGGCAGCCACTGCTGCTATGGCGTCTCTTTGCGTAAGTGCCCCTATTGGTAATGGGCGCAAATGTCTAACACCATATTAGGCAAGAGCGTACTTTCAGCCTGACATGTCATCAGGATCCCCTACGGATGGACTTCCGGAATACACGAAAGTCCTGACTCCGAAGGAGACGCTAGACCGTATACACTCTGTGCTGACATCCATGGACGGGGCCATCGTAGCCAGCGGAAAGTTCGTGCCACCCCGTGTAAAACTTGCTTGATCTCTAATTATTCCCACAGGAAAGCCCTCAAAGCACTCTTAACCCATAACAACATGCAGGACGACGATCTTACGGGTGGAGCATTGCAGCTCGCATTTGTGACTGCGCGAGAACTCGACACAAGCAACACACGCTTTTTCGAGGTAGTCGCAGATTTGGTTTCGCAGTTCCCAAACCATGGATTCCACTTCGAGGAAACAATCTGTCTAGGCTTGTCCAACCTTTGTCATCCTCTTCATCCCGTCCGCCATCGTGCTCTCCAACTTCTCGAGGCCGTACATCAGCGGGCGTCCGGCATGCTCTCGCTCACTCAATTTGAGGCCACTGTGGGGAGCTCTACGCCAAGCACGTACTTGCGTGCCCATCGCCTCATATCTGACGTCCTCGCTGGCGAACACCCTGATGACGCCATGAGTGTCCTTTCGTCCTTTGCAAAATGGCTTCCTCGCGTGTTCAGCGTTTCTGCGAGTCCGTTGACGCTGCTCCAGAGTCTGGAATACTGGAGTCCAAACGTCAACCTTATGGTGGACAAGTCGAACCTTTCCCATGAAGGGCGGATGACACTCTTACACCTAATGTCCCTCACTTTGCGTTACGCGGACAGTTTTCCCGAACAAGTCGAAGTACTCTGGACGCGCCTGGTAGACGCCCCATATCAGTCGAATGGCCATGCTACTGTCCGTTTCCTACTGGAACAGTCACAGAAGGTTGGCAGCGTCGCTTACATTCGGTGTGCAACGAAGATTGTGGCTTGCCTATCTCACTCCGTTATCGGGCGCAGCGCCATGAGGGATTTGTGCAGCGTCATAGATCCGGCCCGCATGCTACCCAGCATTGAACACAAGTTGGCGTTTCCAGACCAAAGCGATATCGAATTATGGTCCGAGCTAGACGCACTTTTCTCGGAGCAACCTCGACAATCGTTGGGTGCTGGCCAGTTTGCGCTACTATTCCTTTCCGATGTTGCCCTAGAACGTAGTTGGGAATTTCAAGAGGAATTACCGACGCTGTTGCATGCCATTTTCACTCATTTGGACCATCGAGTACCTTTCGTGCGAGATTCGGCGAAGAGGATGCTGATCCAATTACTACGCTCTTGGCTACCTGGATACGATGAACTTCCCGATCGTTTAAACTATCCTAGCCGATCTCTTCTAACATCTTTCGTAACGGAACTTGAACAAGAGTTGGATGCCGCTCTTTGGAAAGAAGAAGACAGCAGTAGCCAAGTGGAACCCAAGATGCAAAGAATGTGTTCGCGGGTTCTTACGCTCCTTATTCCGCTCCACCTCAAGCTCGCTGAACGTTGGGGCTCGTTAGCACTCCTGTGGGGAACTGCGTGCTCCATTCGGGCCATAGCTTTTCGCTCCCTGCAGATCTTCAGGGCACTGCTCCCTAGCACAACATCAAGCGATTTGGCACTGTTACTGGCGCGACTGTCAAATACAATCTCCGCCCCCGAGGAGAACATAAGATCCTTCAGCAACGAATTGATCCGTACCCTGAAAGTACTGGGTTCATGCGACTTTCTCGACGCATCTCTTCTGCCGCAAATGTTTTGGTGTGCCCACGCATGCCTGTTAACTACGGTCGAAGCTGAATTTCTTCAAGCTATCGCTTTCTTGGAGTCGGTGTTGGGACATCTGGACCTGGACGACGAACACACAATTAATACTCTGATCTCCCAACGTCCAGCCGAGTGGATGGGAACGAGTTCCCTCCAGCCGCCCTTACTTATTGGCCTGCGCTCTTCCGTGACGAGCAACGCAACTTTCAAGATGTTACAAACGCTTGCAAAAGTCAAAGATGGCAACATCGCCGATCCGACCCGCGGTCGCGTTCGCGACCTTTACACGGTTGCGTTGCCATGGTGCTATCGATCCATGACTGAAGAGACGATAGACCCCGCGTTGCAAGACTTTGCTCAGGACGTGGGTTCCTTGGCAGATGAAGAAAGGCGAACTAGCATCAGTCGTATCATGGCCTCATTCATCAAGAGACGGTTTCGTACCAAGGAGGACTTCCTTCGGCAATCTGTGGCTAGTCTCCGAGAACACTATGGCGAGGAGGACTGGACAGAGGTTGTTACCTTACTTGTCGGCCTTGTGCTTAACTCGGAAAAGTGGCTGCGAGTATCGGCGTTGCAAATCCTGAAGGTCTTATTCCAGCAAAGGGAGACGAGAAATCCGGTGGAGCTCCTGGGTTCTGAACTACTAATGCCGTTACTTCGCTTACTGGAGACCGACTTGGCTCCCGCGGCTTTAGAAGTGTTGGAAGAGCCTATGACCATCTCGGGCGGCCCACCGGCCAAGCAGGTTCTAAGGATGAGCCTCCAAATGAAGTTCTTGGTCAAGGATGTCGAACCTGTGACTGACGTATTCGGTATCCCCGAGGAGTCTGGGTGGTGCGTCGCTCGGCCTGAACGCTCTCAACAAATCTGTCGCACGAATATAATGGCGGTTTTCGAGACGTGCAAAGTCCCTTCACGACCGTCGCAAATACATTTCGAACCCGATGATATGGAGCGTCTGGCGTCGCCAGCTCCATCAGAAGATGACCTGGGCGGCCTAGTCCGAAATCTTCACGAACTCAGTTCATTCTTCCAAGGGGATACCCCGTCTGCAGAAGCTGTGCCATCGTTATCATTACCCAGTCAACAACTCGAGGCCCGAGTCGCCGCCATCTTGGCAAAGTCCACGGAACCCTCGAACGACATTCCGCAAACGCCGTTTATTGACGTGTTCCGCGTCGACAGCGTGACTGCCTTTGGAAACGACAGGTCTGATGACGAGAGCGATTATAGCTCGGATTCGGACGCGTTCGTTTATGACTCGCCCGCGCCGGCGGACGTTGCTATCCGAGGCACGAACGGGTTAAGATGAAGCAACAACTTTACACCCCTTCCATTTGTGCGTCACACACATTTTACGAATGCCCGACCTGAACTAACTTCAAATAGAACGCGCAGGCACGTTGCATTCCCTTTACACTACTCCTGACGACACGAACGATTTCACTTCAATTGTCTGTTTCGGTTCTCTCTTTGACCATCATTTTTTTTATCGTCTACATCACGTCATCATTGTTTCTCGTCGCTTTGCATCGTTTCGTTAGAGTATTCTCATCGCATCAGTCTTTGTCTTTTTCTCTCTTGCTGTCTGCCACCGTCTGCCACCCGAGCGACCACGTACTCACGTCATTTCATGTCTCAAGTCCTCGATTGTCTCACCTCCCTTCTTTGCATATCAAGAATAGACAGCCTAGCATTATTCCGAGGAGTGTTTAATGTAAATTATAGTTTCATGAATAAGAAAAAGACGTTTAACTCCTTCCTCAGCACCGCTCAAACACGCGGTACAAATCCGGTAGGCTCGCAATTTGCACAACGTCCCGCGTCAGGAGAGATTTAGGAGCAGTTAGGTAGCGTTTCATTGCCGGAAAGAGAACGTGCTCGATCTGCCACTTCTCTGAGGCTTCCTGCTGCGAGCTGGCGCTGACAGGACGGCCGTCTTTGTCTTTTCAATCCTTTCGTCGTCTTCGTCGTGCTCAACAGCAACCGAGGAAACAGTGGCCAGCGGACCCGGACCAGGCACGTAAAAATACGCGAGCTCCCGCAGAAACGAATCGAAGCACTCTCGCTCACTGTTCCAGTTGATCTTGGGCACCATTCCATCAGCTGGGCATCCGGCCTGGAGAAGTGGTGGGGCTCACCTGTGGCCCAAGCCGCATCAGAAACAGTGGGAGCTTATCCAGGTTTGGAGTGAAGTCGTGGATCAGCAGAGGCAAGCTGTCAACCATTCCTTCCATGGTGATGCCCAATGAGAAGTACTCTCTTAACATATCTTTTCGGGAGATAAGGATTTGCGTGATTGACTGTGTGATCAGTGGTAAGTTAAGAAACAAACAGGGGGAAGTGAAGTACTGACATCGACGATCTGTGGTTTCGTTAGCTTGCTAAGGTCCGTATCCTTCTCCGCGTCAACTGCCAACTTTATCAGTGGAGACAGCGGTGCAGGCGGATCCAGTTTCAGCCTTGCGAAATTACCGAACTGACGCAGGCCAAGCTGGTAAAACAGCTCTTCCCTGATCAATGGTAATCAATAGATTCCCACAAATAGACCTCGTCAAAAACAAGGAAAACCTACGTCAATGCTCCGTGGTTGACCAGATACAACTTTGTAGAGACTTGTACAACACTGAGCTCGCGGACGAGATCCACGACGCCGACAAAGACGTGTTTTTGAAGGATTTCCGTCAATTCTGCGTTGGATATGTCAGTCACAGTCCCATGATACCACGGCGAGACGCCTGCGCACCCATGTGCTTCCCCTTTTTGACATTATCCCTTAAGGTCGTTACGCTTGTCAAATAGCAAGTAGATTGCTGAATCTCCCTAGTCTTTCTCCTTTCCTTCACGACCTCCGTGCCCCGACGCGCAGAGGGGTTACCATGATCCCCAGATTGCGTCGGAGTTGGGAGAAACATCGAGTCGAGTGTTCGGTCCGCACCAGACGTACGGACTTTGTGCTGTGAAAGGATTTTCTTGGCGACGGCAGGGGGACCTGGGGGAGTAGATGACGCAGTATCGCTCCCTGCGCTGTTTTCGTGCGCTTTCTCCTTTCCTTTACTGGTGTCTGCGGAAGCGACGCCTCTAGTGAGCAGAGTCTAGACGGAGAGATTACTTCAATGGCGAGGTAGGAGAGTAAGTAATCCGCGCCAACCTGGTATTCAAACGTCCGCTCCCCGGACTGGGCGAGCTTGGCCTGGATAGCATCTGCTATAGACTCGGTGATCCCCTCTTCTTCCAAAAAGTGGACCTCGCGTTTGGTAGGATGGACGTTGACATCGACCGTCGTGGGGTCGAGTTGTATGCTGAGGAAACCTTCGTTGGCTTTGCTGAAAACAACACAGAAGAGTAACTTTACCTGAGGTATACAAATGGCGAAGTGCCTTTTGGAAGAACGCCGGTGTAGCATGCTTCTATGGCCTTCTTGATTCGCGAGGACTCTACCAGACGATCTACAAATGTCTCAGACGACAGAACGCACGACGATTGAGGAAATCATTACTATTTATGAACAACAAAAAGACCGTTTTTTTGGAGTGATAGTTTGCGTTGGTAAAGTGCGCTTGAGCTATCCAGCTGCCATCTTCATTAGGCTTGCCCGTTCCTGGTCCACTGTCGTCTGCATCGCGCTTTCTTTTTTTGGCTTTTGGAGGGGAAACCTCGACACTGAGTAAGTCCTTGGCTACGCCCTGACCGTATAACAAGCGGACTGCCTGCTTGGTCGTAGAAGACGGAGTAGATAGATCCGGAGTCGAAGTGCCAACCTTGTGGAATACGCGATTGATGGCCCCGGGTACAGATTTACGAGATGGACTACGCACCTTTTTGCAAAGAAACGAAACGCCAGCATTGTGGATGGCGTATTTGGTGACGACATCCAAGATGCGCGCGTATTCCTCAGAGGAGCTCCGGAGCGCAGATAGGCGGGCAGGTACGTTGTAGAACAAGTTCTCAACCTGCATACGTGCATGTGAGTGCCAGGCAGACTACCACTAACACATTCATACACACCGTAACGGTTGTCCCATCGTTCCCAGCGCACGGTTTGGGATCCGCGCTCGACCCTTTTGGGGTGGGCACCATTTCTCCGTCAACGTATATAGCTCTATGGAATCCATGAGATCATGGCTTCGAATGAAGTATCTCGAGTACGCACTTCCACGCACAAGCGTCTTTCTTGGTCTTTGTGACCACGGTCAGGTTGGCGATGTGCGATATGGACGCCAGTGCCTCCCCACGAAAACCATAAGTGGTGAGATGAGACAAGTCAGAAAACTTGGAGAGCTTAGAGGTCGTAAAACGGTGAGCGAGTATGGGAAGATCTGATTTCTATGCCGTGATGGTGGTAAATTCAGCGGCGACACCTCTACAGAGTTGAACGAGACGGGCTTGCCTTTATCCCGCAGCCGTTGTCCTGTATCTGAAGTAGTTTCATCCCACCATCCTTGACGGTGACGCGAATGGAAGTAGCCCCAGCATCCAGGCAGTTTTCAAGCAATTCCTTGAGGGCAGAGGCCGGTCTATGAATAATCTGAGGGGAGGCAAGACTACGATGAGACGAGAGTGCCAACGGATCGACAAAAATGAACACTCAATACCTCACCCGCGGCTATACGATTGATAACTGACTCCTGCAACCGACGAATGGGCCGTGGCTCTAGTTGAGCCTCGCTGACAGGCGTGGGTTCTTCAGACATATGCTGTCATGTAGGCCCGGGTCAGTATTGTAGGCGCTAGGTAGGCGCCAGTCCCCACCATCGCATCAGCAAAAAATAAGAAAAATTTTAAGTGATTATAAGATGTTATATTGGCCACAAGTGGCATAAGTCTGGCCGGAATTATAAGGTCTTATCGAGTCATGTCGTTTTGGCAATTCACTGTAATAGGCCGCAATTGTTCTCGTGTTTTGCAATCACTTCAAGGAATTATGATCGCTTTTGTAGGTTCTAAGAAATTATGATCACTTTTGTAGGCTCTATGCACCAATAATCATTTCTATGTTTGCGAACACTTTCAGGCAACTTTCAGGAGTTGTGTACATTATAATATAGTTATATTTCACACCGGGCTAAATACAGTGAATGTAATAAAACGCGTACGACATCCCTTGCCATGTTGTCGCCACCGCTGAACCCTAAAACTGTCGCTGCCATCGTCGCGTCACTACCGCCGTCACAAATACTACACCGATCACTATCGCTGCTGTGACCGGAACGTTGCTGCCATCGCTGCCCTCTTGTCGTGGCAGTTGCGATTGTCGTCACATCCGGCTTGTGTTAGTAGTGCACACCATTGTGGCTGCGTTGATGTCTTCGTTATGAGCGTCGGTGCTTGCACGGGTGGTGGCAAAGGAGTGGCTGAGGGTTAACATGGAGTAGTGAACTCGGTGGTGTGCCAGGGCGGCCGTGTGAGCCTGCATTCAAGTGAGTGCAACGTAAGACTTCCCATGAACTGACACTCACTTTTTCGGTGAATATGTGCGGCAGGTGCACACTAGCCTGTATACTAATTGAAATAACTTTAGTCAGGTAAAGAAGAAGCAAACAGTTCAGGGGGTACTTACAAGTGGTAGTGACGTGGCAGTAGCGACACCCTCTTTCTAGTTGAGGTGCGTAGATGACGAGATGGTGAGAAGTGCCATGAGGTTGGGTGACAGTGGGGGGGCCTGGAATCGGAGTGAGTACATCGCGAAACTACATGGACGAGAACTTTTATCCTTGTGAGGCTTAGAGTCGGTGGCGGTGGGGTGCGGGCTGCCTCAAGTCATTGTGAGGAGGGTAAGCGGGCGGTATGTTAATAGGACTTCACCTTTGCTGTCTTGAATGTGGGTCCGGGAAAGGGGGGGTGAGGCTGCAGTGACAGATGGCGAAGCCATTGAGGTAGAGGAAGAGGAAGAATGAGACAGACTGCCCACGTCAACGCGCGACAAAGTAAACGAACACGATGTCACGTGAGGACCTGTTTGCCCTTGTTGGTCATCGAACTTGCTTCCCTCAGCGCGTCACTCAGGCTGGTTCTCGTCTCTGCCTTCGTCGCCCTCCTCACGGGGTTCCTTGTCGAGAAACACGAATAGTTGGTCATAACGTCTGAACCCGAGCGAGCGTTCCCCCATGACCTGCTCGATGAGCCCACGGATGTCGATCTGCCCATGTCGCACTTGCTGTCGCCATCAACATCGCGAGGTTCGCCGTTCCCACTGGCAGGAAAGCTCATTGTGGAGTATCTGCGATGCCTTCCACCTCAGGATAGCTGGGAACAAGGCGACGCTGGCGGAGCAGCTGAAGAAGTTCAGCGCGGACTGATGGGAATGTGACCGGTGAGTCTTCCCCAAGCTAATTTCTAATAAGTGTTTGAAGTCTAGATCTACATAGTACTGGCGTTCACCATCACGCCACACCTGCAGCAGCTGAAGCCGACGAGCACCTTCTTTGGTGCCATCGTGCTCACCGCCTTCTCACTGCTGTGGAGCGCGCAGTGATGGCGGACAACTCCACTGCAAGGGTGACGATGTTGATGCAGCTGCGTCGACACCAGCCACAGAGGTAATGCGGACAGGAACCTCCACGTTCTCCGGACGACGACACCACCGACGCGGGGGTATGGGGATAGGGCTTACTCTACCAAAGTGAGCCGCAACCCTGGTGCGCACCAAGTGCTCGACCACGACAACGATTGCACGGGCGGCGAACGGTACACTACAAACGTGGCCCACAAGTTCCATACGCTATCAACCATGGTGAAGACAGCGTGGCAGAGGGAAGGCCCGGGGTAACGCGAGCCGATTGCCGTGCACCTCTGATGACAACAATGGGGTGGCAGGTGGCCTCTCCATCAATGCGAGGTGCGACAGATCACGTCGGCGCCGTCGAGTGGTGGGCTAGCCCCCGCACGCAATGCGCCACTGCCGCCCTCGCCCATGGAACCTTCCTCTCGTTCATATTCTGGATCCTCATCCTCAGCGCTGCCTTTTCGCGCCATAGGTAGGTCGGACATTGAATCCCGCGGGTCGCCTCCGTAGCGTGCTGAACTCCCAAGCGTGCTTAGCGAAATCTGGCTTGTATTAGTATCAGTCACGTTTATTACGGCTAGCAGTTTTGTCTCCTTGGCTCGGCTTCCTTTCCCCGTCTGAATTGATACATAGAACTCACAGTGTTTCGATATGCGGTCAGCTTACAGCTTGTACTCCACGACTGCGATGTGAGGGCAACGAGTCGACGACGCGAGATGGGTGGGGTACTTGCCAACGCGGGTTGCAATTCCCATGTATCCGAGTGATGACAACCTAGGGAGGGGAGGCATAGTTACTTTTACACCTGTCGCCGGGTTTTGAAGTACATTATTTTTTCGTCTTTATTTCAATACTCTCGGACAGCTTGCAAGTAGACCACAAGTATTATCAAAGGTTAGCAAGTGCTTACAAAAAATTGTAGGCACTTGCGACAAAAGCATACGAATTATCTAGAAATTGTGATCGCTTATAAACGGACATGAGAATTGCAATAGAATTGTAAACACTTATATCCGAGCCCTGATTGACCGTGCTGATTACAAATGATTATTTTCGCGTTGAAATAAGGTTATAATTCATGAAAACTATTTCGGGTCCCGGAAAGCGCCGAAATTTTTTCCTTTTTTTGCTGATGCGATCCGCCTGAACCGTTCGCTCACTTTACTGTAATCCTCAAATTATTCTTCTATCCAGCATTGCCGCTGCACAATGTGGAGAACAGGCAAATGTGCATTAATCCATGACTTTCTTGATAGTGACCCACTGCTTGGGTCGCATTGTTCCCTCTATTACTCACCGCAGGGCCTTTTCTCTCATGAATAAACTTTTTGAATAGTAATAGATTGCTCGCAATCTAGGTCGTTCGACTGATTCTCTCGTTGCTGTGTAGCGTTCCGCCGGTCTGCAGCACGGGACGACCAAAACCTGGAGTCACCCATTGGCAACGTCGGCTGACTAAATCAAACTCCCACACCGGCATGTACGGCGGCATGGTTGCAAACAGCCATTTTCCCACTTCGCGACACAATTTGCGAAAAAGGGACTTTTTACGGGGTAGTATAAGTCTAATTTTGTGGAAATTGAGCCAGAGTTGAGCGGGAAATCTGAAGTTCCTGACTGGGGGGACCTTGGACAGGATCCGAGCCCGACTCGTATGTAACTTCCGCTTCGGTCGCGACTCGGGAGAGCTGCTCACATACGCTGATCCCTCCTCTCCCCCCTACCTCCATGGCCACCTCAACAGAAAACACGAACAGTTCTTTTCGAGCACTGCCCAGCGACGGATCTGTACTTCCACCAGACAAGTTTCGTGGCGCAGTAGTAGAGGTACACAGACGGGTCTCTCTCGCCTTCTCGCTAATCTACCTTCAGGACCTCCAACTACCACCAGCATTCTCTCTTCCTAAATCTGAACTCATCGCACGTGCGATAGAACTCGCGTACGACCGTGACTTCTCACATATTCCGTACGTCCACCCGGGGCTCTCTTCGTTTGCTACACGTCGCTAATCACAGCAACCAGGGTCCTCGGGAAGCATCGAAATCTCTTGGGCTATATCGAAGTTGCAACGCTGAAGAAGAAATGGGAAGCTGGCGAGGTCAATCCTGTGGGTATTTTGCCTTCCTGAATGGCAGAACGAGAATGCGAGCTCAAACAAGAGGTCTCATCCATAGACAGACACAATCGCGTCCTGCATGACCAAGTTTAATCGCTCGCCCACGACAAACCCGTACACGATCATCACTCCCGATACCCCACTGGCCGAGCTAGAAAACTTCCTAAGGAATCACATCTTTGCGCTCAGTGCGTGCTTCTTCTCTCGTCTGAAAACCGTGCTCACTCCGTACTCCCCTTAGTCACAGATTATGAGCGCAAATTTGTCCTTGGTGTCGCGACATCTCAGGACCTAGAGGTGAGCCACCCTCCACACATTCCGGTGATTCACTCGGTTCTGACCCGAGCTCGCGTCACACCAGGCATTCGTTTCGCGGCGTGGCATCTGATATGATTACTTGGCATCTATCTTGATCTTGTTCATTATCTACAGGGATTTGTAAATTAAGTCCATGTTTCGCCAATGACGCTCACGACGCGGAAGCCTGTATGGGACGATATGGCTTGTACTCCAGGAAACCAGAGCGCAATGACCAGTCTAGGCGACAAGCAATGCGGGATATCAGTGGGACTGAACCCCGATAGCATGCCGTCTGAAAGACCATAGGAAACACGCCAAAGCGGAGATTTTGTCGAAGGCGGTGACGACGAGGCAGTATGGGAAGCACGGTATAAAACGAAGACAATATTATATAAATGGGACCAATCAAGAGGAGCAACGACAAAGCTATTAGACCACGACCTCAAGTCCAATACTGTCGGACACAACAGCGACTATTCAAAACCATCCAATTCCGTTGCCGGCAGATTTCTGAAGTCTTCGTCAGGCTCGTACAATACCCTCTTGTCTACCCTTCTCCCAATCACTGAGCGTCTGACCGTACCCTCCCATTTCTTGAACCACCGGCCCTCTCTCTCCCCAATCAGCATCCTTGGTCCGTCCATCGTCTCGTGGATTTCGGGACCAGTGCCAGGCACTGCATCATAGGGCACTTGCGCCCACCGTTTGAGTGCATACGCGCCGCCTCCGACTGCCCAGCGACCGCCGCCGCGGGGATGCAAGTGTTGGAACAGCCATATGCATGGATAAATTAGCGTAATAATGAGCAAGAATTTAATCCACGGATTTGAGATGGCTCGCGAAATGCGCATATCTGGGCGCACGATCACTGTACTGTTTCTGGACTGGAATTGGACTTCGACGTGGTCACCGCGGTAGTGTGTAGAGTTTATGACTTCGCGAATGGCCGCCTCGAGAGTGTTGAGGTCCCAGCCGTAGACGACCTATTCCGATTCGTTAGTTCATGCGACAACTAAAAAAATGTGGACCACACCTTTCTGTATACGAATTCCTTGAAGATCTTTCGACTCTGGCAGTAATCGTCTGCCCACTGCCGCAGCGTCCAGGAGGATTGGAGGACATCGACACGATGGGGCTGCTCGACCGCGCCAATTGGAAAATTGGCAGGCCGATCCTTTGCGACCCATGGCGGTAGGCCGCGCGAACGACGTTCCGCCAGCCATGCCTTGAATGAGTCTACCGTAGCGCCATCCGCCTTGGTCGCTTCTCCAGGAGGCCCTACCTCCTTGCTCATGCGACCCCTATAAGCGGGCTCTTCGTCTCCCACCGTCCACTGGGTCGCACGGGGCGGGACTTGATGCTCGATCGTGAAGTCAAAATCGGTGACGATTTCGGTATCGTATTCTGTGTCCGTGCGCCGACGGCCACGCGAGTCTGTCCTTTCGACCAGACGGGAACGGGTTTCTTTGTGTGTGCCGCGGCAGTGGATGAGGAAGGTCGGAGGTGTCTCTGCCTGTGAAAGCAAGAAACGATAGAGCGCTTCACCTGTGACACCGAAAAAATATGTAATCGCACAACATGAGCCCACCCACCACGCACCGTCTTCGTTAAGATGGCGGTCATGGGAAATGATCTCGCCATTCTTTGACACCCAATGCTCTGCTTCGTAGGGCGTGAACTCGGGGGGCTCCTCTCCACCTTCTGGGAAGGGTTCAGGGAATTTGTCAATATCGATAACGAGGTGCCCAACACTCTCTTCGAAGGATGGAGGTGGGATCTCAGAGGGTCCTGCTTCATTGCTACGCAATAGGGGCTGCTGGGAAACTTGGTCTTTGCTTGGGGATAGAATTAACATGGTGGTTGTTGGCCGACAAATGCAACGGACGAGAAGTGCGCTCGACTGACACTGCAAGCCTGAGAGCAAGCACCGCCACAGGAACGAGTGTCATCGTAACGGGCCTGACAAAGACGCCCATGATATCATGGGCAGCTCACATAGGCTCAAGAGAGCAATAGCTCGTGTGTGTCAACTCACCGCCTTTGACCGTACCACGGCACTACCGCCTGCTGTCATTTGAGTCGTGAGTGTATGACTACCCTGGACCAATTCAAATATCGGCTGCTTCGAGCCACAGACCAGCCAATGACCTATGATATATTTTAAACCACTTCTCAGCAGCGACACAACCACACTTCGACAAGTAGTATCGCGACACAGTGATGGAGGGGTCTCACCTTTTTACCCTGCGTCTCAGGACCTCCAACTACCGTCTTTCCTAAAACTGAACCAGCTAAACCTATCGTGCGTGCGGTAGAAGTTATACTACTATTTGTCCACACCCTCACTTCTCCCACTAGGTGTCGACTTCGTCGACTGTGACCCTGCTTGTTCCGTTGAGTAACGGACTGGGCGACGACAATTACATAAAAGGGGCTCAGTTTGTCATTGTTTGCCCTGCTGCTTGGCAAGGTGATTCCACATTCGGCCCGGGCTCCCCTCCGTGACGTTTTGCATGTACCGCTAATCACAGCAAACAGCAAGGCAAGCAGGGTTCTCGGGAAGGGAAGATTTCGCCCTCCGAGCGAGAATGTGAATTCAAAATGTCTCGTCGCCGAGTCCACGACCAAGTATAATCGCCTGATAATCTTCCACCCACCATAAACCCGTACACAACCATCACTCCTGAATAGGCCTGAATTCCCACTGGTCGAACTAGAACTAGTCCTTGGACCTCGGGAACTAGAGACGGGCCACCCCTCCACGCACTCTGGTGATTCACTTGACTCTCACCTGGGCTCGCATCACGCCGTGCATTCGTGTCGCGGGGTGGCATCTGAGCTTATTGTTTGGCATCTATCTTAAACTTGTTTATTATCTACTGTAAAGACGTTCACGACACGGAAGCTTGTATGAAACGATATGGCTTGTACTCCAGAGAAGTTTGAAGTAGAGGCGACAAGCTGTGCAGCATATCAGTAGGACTTAACCCCGATAGCCAACTCAAAGTCAATAGTCAATCTGGGAACGCCCGAAAGGCCGTAGGAAACATGCAAAGGTTTCTCGAAGGCAGTGACAATGAGAAGTGTAGGAAGTACGGTACTCCCCAAATGATACAGAGCCGAACTATGAATACAACAACGTAGGTGGAACTAATCGAGGAGAGCAATGTTGTCAGACAACGATCTCGAGTTCAATACTGTTGGACACAGAGTAACGACTATTCAAAACCATCCAATTTGGTTGCTGGTAGATTTTTGATGTCTTCGTCAGGTTCGCACAACATCGTTTTGTCTACCCTTCTCCTGATCACCGAGCGCTTGATCGTACCTTCCCATTTCTTAAACCATTGGCCCTCTCTCTCCCCAATCAGTACCCTTGGCCCATCTACCGTCTCCTGGACTTCAGGGACAGTGCCAGGCGCTGCGTCAGGTGGCACTTGCGCCCACCGTTTGAGTGAATATGCACCGCCTCCGACTTCCCAGCGACCACCACCGCGGGGATGCAAGTGTTGGAATAACCATACGCACGGATAAGTTAGCGTAATGACGAGCAAGAATGTCATCCACGAATTTGAGATGTGCGTATCTGGGCGCACAATCACTGTACTGTTTCTGGACTGGAATTGGACTTCGACGTGGTCACCGTGGTAGTGTGTAGACTTAATGGCTTGGCGAATGGCCGCCTCGAGAGTACCGAGGTCCCAGCCGTAGACGACCTGTTACAGTTCATTAGTTCTTGCAACAACCAACCAACCCAACTCTGAACTGAGCTAGTTTCTAAATGTGGGCCACACCTTTCTATATACGAATTCCTTGAAAATCTTTCGACTTTGGCAGTAATCTTCTGCCCACTGCCGCAGCGTCCAGGAGGATTGGGGGGCATCGACATGATGGGGCTGCCCGACCGCACCAATCGGGAGATTGGCAAGTCGCCCCTTCGCAACCCACGGCGGTAGGCCGCGCAAACGACGCTCAGCTTGCCACGCCTCGAAAGAATTTACCCTAGCGCTATCCGCCCCGATCGCCTCTCCAGGGGGTCCGACTTCCTGGCTCATGCTACCCCTATAGGTGGGCTCGTTGTCTCCCACCGTCCACTGTGTCGCACGGGGCGCCGGGACTCGGTGCTTGATCGTGAAGTCAAAGTCTGTGATGGTTTTGGTATCGTACACCGTGTCCGTGTACTTATGGCCCTCCGAGTCTGTCTTTTCGACTCGACGGGGACGCTTTTCATTGTGCGTGCCGCGGCAGTGGATGAGGAAGGTTGGAGGTGTCTCTGCCTGTGAGAGCAAGAAACGGTAGAGCGCTTCACCTGTGGGGACGAAACGATATGCAGCTGCGCAGCGTGAGGGCGTACCACCACCACGCACCGTCTTCGTTGAGGTGAGAGTCATGGGAGATGATCTCGCCATTTTTCGACATCCAATGCTCTGCTTCGTAGGGCGTGAACTCGGGGGGATCCTCTCCACCTTCTGGGAAGGGCTCAGGAAATTTGTCAATATCAATGACGAGGTGCCCAACACTCTCTTCAAAGGATGGAGGTGGGGCCTCAGAAGGTCCAGCCTCACTGTTACGCGATAGAGGCTGCTGAGAGACTCGGTCTTTGTCTGAGGATGGAACTAACATGACAGTTGTTGGCCGACAAGTGCAACAGACGAGAAGTGCGATTGCCGACCACTCTGAAGGCCGCAGCAAGCACCGCCACAAGAAGTTAAACAAATTATAGCACTTATTGTAATAGTGCTATAATCTCCTCTGGGTCATATTGATAAAAGGATAACCCTCTAGTTTTCCGAGCGTCACTCACATCGACTGATCTGACTTACCGTGCACAGCTCCGTCGCTGTTTTCCCGACCATGTCCTCACCCACCAACTTCAGGCTCAAGACCTCAGTGTCTACTACCTGAACTCAAGGTACGGATATCGAGGGCTCCGGTATCGACTTTATCACGTCACGGCGCTCGCACTGAGAGAATCCATGCACCAAATTGCCTTTTCTGCTGAGCTGCTCTACCACCATCCGTGCCGCATGCTTCTCCGCTTCTGTCACTTGGCTTACCCAACAAACATTGTTCAGATATACTCAATACTGCGCATGGCATTGCAATATTCTCTCTGTACTACCACTACCTTTGCCATTCTTATCGTGGTAACGCTAAACCATGCATCCTATTGAATCAGCCCCCGCAAGAAGTTGTGACAAAAGAGGAGGGAGTATGTGAGTTTCATAGCCGAGGAAGTGAATCCTTGTATCACATCGATCATCATGTTTTTTCTTCCCTTTTCCTCCTTGCTCCAGTGTTTAAATGCCGAGGCGGTCAGCTGGTTGAGTTTGGCATGGTAGCAGGGCACTGAAGCCTTGCTAACAACACGACACGCTCGCCGAGGGCCCGGCCCTGGAATGCAGTGATCGCTTGGCAAGACGACGCCAATGCAGTTTTGATGTGTGCGTCCGCAACATGATCGATTTCGTCTTCGATGATTTACAGGGACGGTTTCCAGAGGGCGGTTCACGGGAAAAAGAGCGTGATGCGGATGTCGGCGTGCGGCTAGCGTACACGCACCGCGTTGAAAACAGGTTGGACTTCTTAGGAACGCTGCTGCCTGGGGTGACGTAAATGAGAACAAGATGTGCGGTGTGATGGGAGATGAAGTCCGTTTCCGTAGTCGTTAGCTCAGCTGCGAACCTCTCGTGATCAAAGCGGCGTCATATCCAGGCTTAGCAAAGAGACGGATGTGCCGTGGTGGTTTCTATGCTGATGAACAAAGCTGGGGGTAGCAGTGTGGTACGCACGCAGAGGCGCTTCCGGTGCTTGCAAGAGGTCAATGGGTGTGATAACCACAATACAGTAACGCAGACCGACCGGAATCACTCCGCTCGGAGAGCCCGCCTTGTCGCCGCAACAAGAACGCGATCACACCCAGCAGCGGGAGGAGTGACAGCGCCGACACTAATCTCCATTCGTCTGCCACTTCCCCTGCTGCTTCTAGGCCACGTGGGTACAGCGGATGCAGAGGTTGGGGCGGTAGCAGAAGTAGACACAGATACAGATACGCGGGGGTTGGGAATACGTCGCCCGCTGTGCGCGTGCGGAAAGGGCCACTCAAACACATCCTTCAGCCTGGTGACCTTTTTCAGGCCGAATCTGGGAGGCCTGCGAGTTGCATCGTATCGGTCGGTGCGACCTTCGCAAAGCTCTGTCCTGTCAGAGGAAGAAATGTGCGGAAGAAGGTGGGCAAGTAGACGCACTCTAATGACGGACAAAGGACCTCGACGACCATCCCGTCCACGCGTGGGGGGCTGGTGAACGCCGTGGGTAGTGTCTGCGTGGGCAGGCGGTGCTCGGACCGTTTGTAAGTTAAGTTAGGCTGTAAGCTGCCTCGTCTACACTCCATCAATTTGCAAGGGTGCATGTGTGCGTGCGAGGACCGTAGCGTGGGAATGTGGTTCCATCATTCGATGAGACGCTGCTCATGACTAGGCCATGTTGTTGACTAGGATGGTCAAATAAGGAAGGTGAACCGTGTGAACCATCGATCAAAGACGGGCTCAAATCGATCAACGACTCTTGCTTCGTCACTTCAATGTCGCAACAACCCTCTCGTCGAATTCCAGAGATCCAGTTCCGAGTCCTCATCATAGGCCGGGCCAATGCTGGCAAAACGACCATCCTAAAACGGGTTTGTGAAACAACGGAGAGCCCCGTTGTTTACCGGGGAGGTGAAGAGGTACGTGGTCAGACCTTTTTGTCTGTGAGTCTGATCTCAATGTCGACTAGTTTAAACTTGACCCGTCCATGGATGTGAGTGACCATAGCACTTCTCTTCCATTGCCTCTAAACATCGAGACAGCGAGGCGAACACACAATCGAGGACGAACTTATATTCTCCAATCATCGGGGATACATTTTTCATGATTCACGTGGAATAGAATCAGCTAGCAAAGAGGAGCTCGGTATCCTACAGGACTTTATTCGACGGAAGTGTCGAGAAAAGCGACTGCGAGACAAATTGCATGCAATCTGGTTTGGACGCCCGAGTGTTCACGATTACGACAACTGACGGACATTCTTTTTCAGGTACTGCATCCCAATGGACAACCAACGACCAGGGCTCGATCTGAGATTTTTAAAGGACATATGCCCAGACGAGAATGGTGCGTCATTACGAACATTCGTGATTGTGCTTTACATGACGATATCAAGTCCCTGTCATTGCTGTATTTACGAAGTATGACCAGTTCCAGCGAAATGTCAAAATCGATGTGGAGGACTACGGAAACCCAGATGACAAGGTATCTGAAGTGGCGGAGAAAATATTTCGAGAGCACTACCTGCATCCCCTTGGTGATGGTGTTGGATTTGTGCGATTAGAACGTGGGTTCAGAGTCAAATGTCAGGGTTACATTCTGATGTCCTTCCGTAGAAATGAACAGGCAAAATAGGCGCTGTGATGATCTTATTGAGAAGACAGCTGCAGCGTTAAATGGGGATACCGTCGCGTTGATGCTTTTAACCGTGCAGAAGGGTAATTTACAATTGAGTGTTAAAGTGGCTTTGAACCGGTTAGTGCGCCAGTTAAAATGGCGAAGCGAGCGACGATGTCAACGAATATTGCAGCGTCCTTTCCGGTGCTGGGTTCAAGGTCGAAGGTACAGAGAAAATAGTTCGCGGATGTCTGTTTGCATTTCCATTCATATGGGTAAGTGTCGACCGTGTCGTAATTTGTATGACATGCTTCATTATGCCTGATGTCGCGCAACTCCTAGCTGGTGAGTGATGCTATTGTTCACGCCTTTCGGATTGACAAACCTGACCACGCTGGTGCTCTACTCTCCAGTATGTGAGTGGCTGTCGTACCCCGCTGCGTTTCGAGGCTGCTGACGACGCCTGTCCTCGGCTCTCCAGGAAGTGAGTGGCTGCGATGCCTCGCTGCGTTTCGAGGCTGCTGACGACGCCTGTCCTCGGCTCTCCAGGAAGTGAGTGGCTGCGATGCCTCGCTGCGTTTCGAGGCTGCTGACGACGCCTGTCCTCGGCTCTCCAGTCCGTGAGTGGCTGCGATGCCTCGCTGCGTTTCGAGGCTGCTGACGACGCCTGTCCTCGGCTCTCCAGTCCGTGAGTGGCTGCGATGCCTCGCTGCGTTTCGAGGCTGCTGACGACGCCTGTCCTCGGCTCTCCAGGAAGTGAGTGGCTGCGATGCCTCGCTGCGTTTCGAGGCTGCTGACGACGCCTGTCCTCGGCTCTCCAGGAAGTGAGTGGCTGCGATGCCTCGCTGCGTTTCGAGGCTGCTGACGACGCCTGTCCTCGGCTCTCCAGTTGGTGAGTGGCTGCGATGCCTCGCTGCGTTTCGAGGCTGCTGACGACGCCTGTCCTCGGCTCTCCAGTCCGTGAGTGGCTGCGATGCCTCGCTGCGTTTCGAGGCTGCTGACGACGCCTGTCCTCGGCTCTCCAGTTGGTGAGTGGCTGCGATGCCTCGCTGCGTTTCGAGGCTGCTGACGACGCCTGTCCTCGGCTCTCCAGGAAGTGAGTGGCTGCGATGCCTCGCTGCGTTTCGAGGCTGCTGACGACGCCTGTCCTCGGCTCTCCAGTTGGTGAGTGGCTGCGATGCCTCGCTGCGTTTCGAGGCTGCTGACGACGCCTGTCCTCGGCTCTCCAGGAAGTGAGTGGCTGCGATGCCTCGCTGCGTTTCGAGGCTGCTGACGACGCCTGTCCTCGGCTCTCCAGTCCGTGAGTGGCTGCGATGCCTCGCTGCGTTTCGAGGCTGCTGACGACGCCTGTCCTCGGCTCTCCAGTTCGTGAGTGGCTGCGATGCCTCGCTGCGTTTCGAGGCTGCTGACGACGCCTGTCCTCGGCTCTCCAGGAAGTGAGTGGCTGCGATGCCTCGCTGCGTTTCGAGGCTGCTGACGACGCCTGTCCTCGGCTCTCCAGTCCGTGAGTGGCTGCGATGCCTCGCTGCGTTTCGAGGCTGCTGACGACGCCTGTCCTCGGCTCTCCAGTTCGTGAGTGGCTGCGATGCCTCGCTGCGTTTCGAGGCTGCTGACGACGCCTGTCCTCGGCTCTCCAGTTCGTGAGTGGCTGCGATGCCTCGCTGCGTTTCGAGGCTGCTGACGACGCCTGTCCTCGGCTCTCCAGGAAGTGAGTGGCTGCGATGCCTCGCTGCGTTTCGAGGCTGCTGACGACGCCTGTCCTCGGCTCTCCAGTTGGTGAGTGGCTGCGATGCCTCGCTGCGTTTCGAGGCTGCTGACGACGCCTGTCCTCGGCTCTCCAGTTCGTGAGTGGCTGCGATGCCTCGCTGCGTTTCGAGGCTGCTGACGACGCCTGTCCTCGGCTCTCCAGTTCGTGAGTGGCTGCGATGCCTCGCTGCGTTTCGAGGCTGCTGACGACGCCTGTCCTCGGCTCTCCAGTCCGTGAGTGGCTGCGATGCCTCGCTGCGTTTCGAGGCTGCTGACGACGCCTGTCCTCGGCTCTCCAGAGAGTGAGTGGCTGCGATGCCTCGCTGCGTTTCGAGGCTGCTGACGACGCCTGTCCTCGGCTCTTCAGTTGGTGAGTGGCTGCGGTGCTTTGCTGCGTTTTAAACTTACTGACGATGTCTGTCCGGGCTCTTCAGCATGTGAGCGGCTGCCAACCTTGCTACACTGTGTGCCTGCTGACGATGTCTGTCCTTGGCTTTCTACCTATTATACTCACCGCTGGCCTACTAGCCCGTGCGTGCATGCTTTTCTTTCAAGCCCGCTAATGGTGTTCATCTTTGGTTCTCTAGTTCGTAAGTACTCCCCGCACGGTCACTAAGTTAAAGCAAAATCATATTCCTATTCCTTTATTAGATTGTGCAGATTATGTCACTGCCTACCATTCAAAACGTGCTATCTTTGTATCACAATCATCTGTTTCTATGACTTATGACATTTATCTTTTCAGCTCACCAGCTCCGGTCTTAGTAGTCACTATTTGATCCTTGGTATTTCACTTTATTATTTTTAGAATGTATTTGACCCTTTTCGAAGCTGTTATCCTTATTTTCAAACATGCCACTTTTTTACGTCTCTCGATCATAGCATCTAAATCAGCCCTAACCCGCGCGGAGCAGGACTATCGGGATGCGAATATTGACTCGTCCATTCAACAATACCTTACGGCATCCTCTCAAGAGCATTCTGTCGAGCTATTTGCTGCCTTTATTATGGCTACTGATATTGGTTCGTTTATTCTCACGTCTGTTTGTATAATACCTTATCAAACTTTTAGTGCCATCTGAGTCGTCGGTCAAAAACCGTGTGTAGAAAAGATCATTGATCTTAACGGTTTTGGGAACTAGTACTTCCGAGCAAGTCTATCTCCTTGCCTGCGTTGAGGAACACCACAAGGACGGGGATTTGTATTATTGAGCCATGTACAATGTGTACGATACACGCGGTCTGTGTATTGTTCGTAGCTTCACCCAAACTGGTCTATGTTCACGAGATAAGGTACATCACTAAGTTACTGAAACAAAAGATTCGATTCTCTCGAGTATTATCCCCGCTACTGGTACAATCAGAGCGTTCAGGATATTGTTCTACTTCTCTATCCTTCCCTCCACCAATCAGTGACCACTTGACATATGTCCCATAGCAGGCTCTCCTGCTCCTCGCGCACTGGTGCGGGTTCAGGAGAAGGGGTGTTGAGGTCGAGCTCGATGTCCCGGACCGCATTCACGCCTATTGAACCGCTGGTGCTGGCGCTGTCACTGGGCCACGCGGCCACAGCAGGTGCAGAGGTCGCGGCGGCCACAGACGTAGATGCGGCGGGGAGCACGTCGCCCGCCGCGCCTATGTGGGAGGGCTGCTCGAATAGGTGGTCAAACCTGGCGACCTTTTGAAGGCCGAAGCCAGGGAGCCACGCGAGCTGCACCGATCTCTGCGAAATCCTGGCTCTCGCTCACCGAACTCATCTCTTGTTCCATTGGACCCCCCGAGGAATCCCACCGGCTGCACCGCGGGATCGGGATCGGTTGAGACGTCTCCCGAGCCTTCTGTTGCACGCGGTGACGCGGATTGTAGGGTTGGTAGTGATCAGCTCATGGGACGTTCTTCGGTTTACTAATGACGGCTCATGCACGTCCATGCCCCGAATACAGAAGTGACGGTGCTCGAAATGAAGCTCGATAAGAGCCCCCTTGCTGCGTCGTGAACTTCCAACAAACTGTGACATGTACGGCCAATTCTCGCAGCTCTGAACAAGCAAGGTTTCCGTCGATAAAGTCTAGTACTATGATAGGCCTGACAAAAGGCGCCTATTTAGTACTCATATAAACAACAGATCATACAGATGTAACGATATCATGGGCAGCGCTTACTCGGCCTCGGGCTCAGGAGCGACCAAGGGGTTGGGAGCGACGGACAGCTCAAGGCAAATATATCAACTCACCGCCCTCGACCGTACCGCGTAGCCCCGCCATCATTCGAGTCATGAGTGCGCATGAGTACCCAAGCGGCTGCATCCGAGACGGGGTGATTGCTATTACGTACCTAAGCATTCGCTACTTTTTTTGCGAGCCAATCCCGTGGGTATTTTGCCTCAAAAAAGAAGCCTCGTCCATCGACATACACGATCGCGTCCTGTATGACCAAGTTTACTCGCTCCGAGTCGCTCACAGCAAACCCGTACACGACCATGATTCCCTACTGGTTGAGCTAGAAAGCTTTCTGAGGAACTACATTTTTGCCCTCAGTACTCACTTCGCTCGTTTGCGAACTGTGGTCACATACTCCCTTACTCACAGCAAGTCCGTCCTTGGTGTAGCGACATCTCAAGAGCTAGAGACGAGCCACCTCTCCACCGTGACTCTGGTGATATACTCGGCTCTGACCTGAGCTCGCATCACACTGGGCATTCGTTTTGCGGCGTGGCATCCGATCTGGTTGCTTTCCATCTAATCTTGATCCGGTTTATTGTCTACAGACTAAAAGGATTGTAAATTGTTTCGCTCAATGACGGAAGGCTTAACGACGCTCACGATGCGAAAGCTTGTATGAAACGATAGGCCCGTACCCCAGTGAGAAGTTCGAAGCAGAGCGCGATGACCAGGTTTAGGCGACAAGATGTGCAGCATATCAGTAGGAGATAGCTCTAATAGCATGCCAATTCAAAGTCAATGCCATAGTCAATTCGAGAACGTCTGAAAGGCCGCAGAAAACACTTCTCGAGGGAGGTGACAACGAGGAGTAGAGGAAACGTGGTATGTCCCAAATACAGTGCCGAACTATGAAAACAACAATGTAGATGGAACCAATCAATGAAAGTATGACAAACTGTTAGACTACAACCTCGAGTTTAATACTGTTGGACACAGATCAGCGATTATTCAAAACCATCCAATTTGGCTGCTGGTAGGTTTCCGATGTCTTCGTCAGGCTCGCACAACACAGTCTTGTCTACCCTTCTCCCAATCACTGAGCGCTTGATCGTACCTTCCCATCTCTTAAACCACTGGCCCTCTCTCCCCAATCAGTACCCTTGGCCCATTTACGGTCTCGTGGATTTCGGGGACACTGCGGCCAGGCACTGCGTCGAGTGGCAATTGCGCCCACCGTTTGAGTGCATATGCACCGCCTCCGACCTCCCAGCGACCACCACCGTGGGGGTGCAAGTATTGGAACAACCATACGAATGGATAAGTTAGTGTGATGATAAGCAAGAATTGTATCCACGAATTTGAGATGTGCACATCCGGGCGCACGATCACCGTACTGTTTCTGGACTGTAATTGGACGTGGACGTGGTCGCCGCGGTAGCGAGTTGACTTGATGGCTTGACGAATGGCTGCCTCGAGAGTACCGAGGTCCCAGCCGTAGACGACCTATTACAATTCGTTAGTTCATGCGGCAACTAACCCAGTTCCAAATGTGGACCACACCTTTCTGTATACGAATTCTTTGAAGATCTTTTGACTTTGGCAGTAATCGTCCGCCCACTGCCGCAGCGTCCAGGAGGATCGGGAAACATCGACACGACGGGGCTGCTCGACCGCACCAATCGGGAAATTGGCAAGCCGCTCCTTCGCGACCCATGGCGGTAGGCCGCGCGAACGCTGCTCTCCCTGCCACGCCCTTAATGAGGCGACTGTAGTGCCGTTCGCCCGGGTCAAATATCCAGGAGGCCCTACTTCCTTGCTCATGCTACCCCTATAGGCAGGCTCTTCGTCTCTCACCGCCCACTGTGTCGCACGGGGCGGAACTCGATGCTCGATCGTGAAGTCAAAATCGGTGATGGTTTCGGTATCGTATTCTGTGTCCGTGTACTTACGGCCCTCCGAGTCTGTCTTTTCGACCCGGTGGGGACGCTTTTCATTGTGCGTGCCGCGGCAGTGGATGAGGAAGGTCGGAGGTGTCTCCGCCTGTGAAAGTAAGAAACGATAGAGCGCTTCACCTGTGAGACCAAAACAATATGTAGCCGCACAGCATGAGCGCGTGCCCACTAATACAACTACGCACCGTCTTCGTTAAGACGGCGGTCATGGGAGATGATCTCGCCATTTGTCGACACCCAACGCTTTGCGTCATAGGGCGTGAACTCGGGGGGTGCCTCCCCACCTTCTGGGAAGGGTTCAGGGATTTTGTCAATACCGACGACGACACTCTCTTCAAAGGATGGAGGTGGGACATCAGAGGGCCCAGCCTCGCTGTTGCGCGATGGAGGCTGCTGGGAGACCTGGCCTTTGTTTGGGGATGGAATTAACATGATAGTTGTTGGCCGATAACCGATGAAGCAACCAACAGACGAAATGCGGCCTGCGGCGTCAAGGACCGCCACAAGAACTGACTTGGTCAAAGCAGTTACACTGGCAGTGCTCACTCAAACTCAGGACCACGGTCACCAGCAACAGCTCAAGGGAGCAGTGTTGACTCACCGCTTTTGGTGGCGTCCGTATCGCCCGCTATCATCCGAGTCATACGTATTCAATTCATATCTCGGCTGCTTCGAGTCACGGACTAGTGCATGATTGCTAGCACGTTCGTTGTCACCCCAATCACCCCAACTATGACTCACCATAGCACCCGCAAGCGGTATCGTATAAATGCCCGACTGGACCGGTCTTTACTTTCATCCGCAACCAGCGAGTACTCCTTGCACTCTTGCACTCTTACCAACAACACACCATGTCCCGCCTTTGCTCTCACCGCCAATACATCTCTATGACCATGACCGTACCCACATCCACACCACTTCCAGTACTTGCAGACACACCCACGCTTGCCAACAAACAGCGACGCAAGGCAGGCAGAGAGGTACCGTACCGCGCGCCCCTTTCCTTGCTGGTCCTCTGGTTCCTGACATCTGTCGCGCAGCGCCACGAAGAGCGCAAGATCCAGACCAAGGAGATTGCGTCCCAGCGGCAGTGGCGGCGGCTTGACCGACCAGGACTGCAGGAGCAACTTCGCAACGACGGGACGCTCGCCTTCACGGGGCGGAATGTCGACAATTTCCGTGAGCTCGCCTCGCATGTCCGCGGTGACTCGGACACGGAGGACGACGACGAGGTAGACGAGGCAGCAGAGACGACGGAGGATGTCCCTCCGGCGCGCTCGACCTCCGGGGCTGCATTGCTTGCGATGGCCCGCCCGGCTAAGACACGTCGACCACCCCCGCAGACCACGGACGGCGAAGCGTTCGAAGTCGTGGAAATTGATGGTCGGTTCGTAGCACTTGACGAAGATGGATGGGAGATTCTACCCAATGAGAGCGCAGAAGCCTCTCTTTCGTACTCCGACGTCGTGCGCGGCAGCGCTCGGTGATCCGAGGTACTATTGCATTCCGAGGGGGGGGGAGGAGCGGACGTTGACGTTTTTAGTGTGTTCGCTGGGCGATGTCAACAATGACAGCTGTCAGTGACAGCGTAGAGAAAACATCGCTACTATTCACGGTACCCTAATACATAGATGGCGTCCTGGTATACACTTCTCCGGACGGTTTTGAAACTTCGTGCTACTACTAAGTTGGATATTCGACGTTCAGGCCAGCAGACACATCAGAAGAAAAAGAGAGAGTTTGTCACGAAAGCTATGCGCTTTGGGCGACCTTCGTCTTGATCTGGTCTACAACTCCCGGCTCCGCGAGTGTGCTAAGATCGCCTAGTTGGTCGCCTTCGCCCGCAACAATCTTGCGCATGATGCGACGCATGATCTTTCCAGAGCGCGTCTTGGGAAGGTCGGCGACGATGTAGATCTTCTTAGGCGCAGCGAAAGGACCAATCACTTTGCGGACCTGGAGCGCGAGCTCTTTGGACAGTCCTGTCTCGTCGTTCGGGTCGTGTTTGAATTCACTAGGGGGGAATGTGTCAAATGTGAAAAGTGCGCCTGGTAAGAAAAGCGGCTTACGGTTTGAGGGTGGCGAATGCGTAAACTGCTTGACCCGTCAGCTCATCGGCGCAGCCAACGACGGCGGTCTCGGCGACACCAGGATGTAGGATAAGCGCAGATTCGATCTCTGCAGTCGACAGGCGATGTCCAGAGACATTGATGACGTCTGTGCTACGTAAGTACTGAGATAAGAGCGAGGGTAAGGTTCAGCGCTCACCATCAACACGACCCTTGATCCAAATGTAACCGTCCGCGTCACGTGCAGCCCCATCGCCCGTGTAGAAGACACCAGGGAAAGGCTTCATGTAGGTTTCTAGGTAGCGCTGATGATCCCGGAACACGGAGCGGGCAATGGACGGCCACGGGTTTCTCAGAGCAAGAACTCCCTCGACGTTGTTGCCCACCAGCTCCTACGAATGCATTTTTAACTCTAAAGAATCTGCACGGAGATCGATAAGCGTACCTTTCCTGTGTTCGGGTCGAGGATAACGGGGTCGATGCCAAAGAACGGCACAGTTGCCGAACCCGGTTTCGTCTCGATCGCACCGGGGAACGGGGTAACGACGATGCTCCCCGTCTCGGTCTGCCAGAAGGTGTCGACGATGGCACACTGACGGCGCCCGACGTGCTCGTTGTACCAGTTCCAAGCCTCTGGGTTGATCGGCTCGCCTACGCTACCAAGAATCCTTAGCGAGCTTAAGTCGTGGTTCTCTACATGATGCGCGCCAAGGCGGCGTAAGAGGCGGATGGCTGTTGGCGCGGAGTAAAATTGCGTCAACTTGTGCTTCTCGACTGTTTGCCAGTAACGCGACGGTGTGGGGTAGACAGGGGTCGACTCAAAGACGGTAGTAGTGACGCCGTTTGCGAGTGGACCATAAACGATATAACTAGGGCAGGTTCATCAGTTAACGGGCGGGGATGGTGAAGTGCATGGGTACGTACGAGTGTCCAGTGATCCAACCAACATCGGCCATGCAAGCAAACTTGTCATCCGGGTGGAGGTCGAAGACGTATTTCACAGTCAAGGCCGCACCAAGCAGGTATCCACCTGTCGTGTGTACGACACCCTTAGGCTTTCCAGTCGAGCCGGACGTCTGGAAAGAGTTCAGGTTCGCACTGAAATGCAAGGTCGTGCGAATATCTCACATAGAGGATAAACAACGGGTCCTCTGCCGACATGATCTCCGGTGGGCAATAGCTGGGGACCCGCGCGGTCTCCTCGTGCCACCATTTGTCTCGTCCTTGCGTCCATGCAACGTCGTTCCCAGTGCGCCTGAGAACAACGACGTGCTCGACGTGCGGGCACTGCTTGAGTGCAGAATCGACGATGGCCTTGGTCGCGATCGTCTTCCCACCACGGCGTCCTTCGTCAGAAGTGAGGACAACGCGACTCTTGCAGTCATTGATACGGTCGCGAAGGGACTCCGCAGAGAAACCGGCAAAGACGACAGAGTGGACAGCACCGATGCGGGCACAGGCTAAGAAGGCAGCGACGGCTTGCCATGCCATGGGAAGGTAGATTGAGACCGTGTCGCCTTTTTTGACACCGAGACCCTTGAGGACATTGGCCAGTCTAGAGACCTCACGCAGCAGTTCAGCATAGGAGATTTCGGCACCTTCGTTGGGCTCATCGGCTTCGTAGATAATCGCAGTCTAAAACATTCATAAGAGTGTTCAATACGAAGTGAGTATCAGGCCGATCGGAGAAGCGCCGACCTTGTTTGGATGTTTGAATGCCCAGCGATCGACACAGTTGTAGGATGCATTCAGGGCGCCTTCAGGGAACCAGACGATGTCACCTGTTTCGAATCCACCCGCTCTGACGGTCTTGAAAGGCCTGTCCCAGTCCAGCATTTCGCGGGCGACCTTTGTCATAGTTTGAGCGATCATCACTGGAAACCAACGCAGGGACATATACCTTCGCCCACCACTCATCAGAGTTGGGGCCAATTGTCTGTGCATGAGCGGCTCTGTATTCATTGATGGAGGGTCCGATATGCGGTTTCTTTGGCCCGTTCTTCAGACGAGGCGCAACGGGGTGAACGGGGACTGACTGTGGGGAATCGGACATCTGGGGCGTAGAGGATGTGGGATATCAATGATTTGGATCATCTTATAAACGACGCAGCGACCCGATTTACACCGACCGTGTGATTCAGACAAGCGTCCTGGGGTAGGCACGTGTTGGTGCCAATCGCGGGATAGCGTCGGGCGCCCTTTTTTGACAGGAGCTAGTGCGGATTTAGAGCATCATCCGAATCACCATCACATTTTAATTTTAACACCGACGCTTACGGTAGCATATCATAATTGGAGACACTCTCGACCAGCGCAACAATTAATTCCTCTTGACATGTCTCCTAGAGCGCAATCAGCACGCGGCACAGTCACCAAGCGAAAATCTTCTCGACAGAATTCCAAACCGCTTAAGAAAAACGTGGTACCGCCACCCAGCGAAACTGTGTCTGGGCCTGATGACGCAGACGGTGGGGAGAGCGACGAATACCTGGTGGAAGACGATGATTTCGATGAAAAATCACTGCACAGTGACGCGCTGGATGACGACACCGACCCAGAGTTAAGACCTACTCGTGTTGGCGGGAAACGAAAGCCCGGCAAGCTACGCGGCGTGAAGGGTCGCACTCCCAAGAGACGTAAAAGGGCCCGCAGTGACGATGACGAAGAAGAGGGTGACAATGACCTCAAAGAGGGTCAGGAACTGGTTGGGAAAGTCGTCCAAGCACCGAAAACGGGAAAGGGTACGTACTATCTTTATGAACGCGACGATCAAGGAGATAGATAGAATCGCCGGTTGGCCTCAGTTCCCCCAGGTCAAATATCTCAAAACTCGTTCGACTTCCTTTCGCAGCTGCAAAAACCAGAGTGCAACGACCGCGAGTGGTGAGCGTGTTAGTAGTTCTATTGGCCAATATATGACTGAACTGGGTTTAGGTTTAAACTGCACGGTATGTTCTCCGGGAATTGGCCTACAGTTTTTTGTTGACGGTCGTCACGCGTGTTCTCAGAGCCCGTGTTTCGTCTAGCTGAGACCGAGTTCAAGCTCTTCATAGAAAATTTGACGGATCTGTTTATCGCGGTTGACCCACAGATCCCGCCACTACCACCAAAGGACGTGATTTACAGAATCTACCGAGACGTATGTCTTCCATCTCTCCTAGAAGCCTACCTCGCCGCTGAAACTGCGCAGGTTCGATTCAGCAATGACAAGACGCCGTACAAACAAAGCTTCTCGGCGACTTTCTCGAGGAGTGGGAGAAAGGGGATATTCGCTGGCTGTATGTCCCTGTATACTTCACCCCACTGCCTTATTGATTCATATCCTACCCTTTAGACCACATGTGCGCTCGTTTTGCACCCTTCTCTGTCTCTTGCAGTATGTGCTGAGTTCAGGTATTTGGTTCTTCAGAATGGGTAAGAGCGGTCTCTTCCAAATGATGTGGCTCCCGGTTCACCATCGTGATCACGTTTTCAGTTAAGCCTGGTGGCGAAAGCCTCCTTGCGGCCGGGACCTGGTGTCCCGGAAAAAACAAGCTCGCTACCATCCGGTCGCATATTCAGCACAACTCCTCTCGTCTACGTCAAATAATCAATGCTCCGCTCTTTGTCAAGAATTTTGGGCCGGCAAAGCCATCTAAGGGAAAGGGAGGACGGCAGAACATTTTTGGGAGGGACGATGAGTTGAAGACCGCACCCAAGGGTATCGCCAAGGACCATAAGTGAGATTTTTCCATCACGAATTAGTTCGAGTCGAGCTAAAACCAAGTGGTACAGGGAGATCGATCTTTTGAAGTGCCGCTCATTCGTTGTGATTCATCAATTTACCGATGAAGAAGTTTTGAGCCCAAATTTTGGACAGACGGTGATCGAGGTTGTAAAAGCAGCCAAACCTCTTGTGTATTGGTATGCCGTCATTTTCTTTTTGGTGTACAGTGGCATTGATTGGGGAGTGCTAATACACAGTATGAATGATTACATGAGTGTGGGCGGCGGCGATGAGGAGGAAGAGGCCGCAGACTCCGATCCCGAGGATGGGGATCAAGAGGCAGATGAGGTGAGCAGTTGAGCAGACCTATCGATCACCCCCGGCTCTGGTGCGGCGTTTGTGGGCATGAATGCAATCTAGCCGAAAAGGTGTATCCATCATTGCCTGGCATCCACTGTACTACATTCTCGCACGATTGTTCATATCGTCTGCTATTTCAATTCATCCTGAACAACACAGATGGAAGCCTGGCCCAAACCAATGAGTACGGGGTGATGGCCAAAGTCGCGCTGCGCTTTAAATAGCTACTCGGCTCCACGGAGCGGTGTATCGTGCCTCTCCATAGACACCTGTTAATGGATTCAGCACCCTTAGCAGATTAGCTCCCGTCAGGACGTAAAGGTGAGACGAGTATCTTTCCGAGATGTAATGTGTGGGCTACGCAATTGGAATGTGCTCCGAAGATGGCATCACAGTCAAACAGGTCAGTGCTGTGGAGTCGAATACTCAGGAAGGTTGTGCATCAAATTGAGAGAGCGGTTGCAGAGATAAAGATAAACGAGCGAGCTACTATGATTTATCGTCCTCTTTTCCTCCTTGAGAACCCTGGTATTGCCTGGCCCACTACGAAAAGAAAATCAGCGATGCATGAACGGGGTGATGAGATGTGGGCACGCTGAACGTACTCTCATAGAAGGGATGGCACGAGTTGGTTCGTTGTAGCGATACTAGAAAGGCGCAGTTTTACCCTATGCAGCAGGAAGGATATGGAACTGGAGTGCCCACCTCTTTGTCCGCACTGACTGTCCAGACACCATATGATACTCCAAGTATTCCCGCAAACAAGATGGCGGTATTTGCCTTCCAATTTGACGGTCGCGTCCACCAGCCGCCTGTAGTGGAACAGTTATGTGACGGGTGTAACCAGTTGGTGTTTTTCCAACGCACCTGCTGGCGTCCACACTTCTTTCGGATAGGGATATCTAGCACCACCGCCCTTCACAAATAGGTTGCATCAGGGCTCTCAATACCTGTAGATAGAGGCTCACCATTGTACGGCTAAAAGGTCAGTCGGAGTTGGTCGAGCTTGTTGGCCAGTTTCGATTTGTGCGCGTTGCTGCCCCCGGACTTTGCCGGCTGCTTGCTCTACTCTACCCGTGACCATGTCTGCCGCTGCCCGTGGATCTGCCACGCGCGTTCACCTATTCAGTCTCCATCCGTCTGTTGGTTCTAAACAAGCAGTGAGTGAGCTTTCTGGTTCAGACGTGTGGTTTTAACGTCCACATGACGCCCAAAGCAAAGGCGCGTTGGTCGTGGTCGTAGCTCTGGATTGGGAAAGACCTCTGGACGCGGACACAAGGGCCAGAAGGCGCGGTCGGGAAACGGAAAGCCCAAGGCTGGCTTCGAGGGTGGCCAGACTACCATTTCCAAGCTCTTCCCTAAGAAGGGTTTTACCAACTCGTGCGTGTCATGCTGTCGCATCCTTCACGAGACGTGACGTTTCTCTACCGTTCGCAGTATCAACGGCAAGACTTATGCGCCCGTGAACCTTGATCGGATAGCCCATTGGGTCGAGCAAGGGCGATTGGTGTCCTCCCCTGAAAAACCCATCACCGCAAG
Organism: Lactarius pseudohatsudake; assembly: GCA_021525015.1. Classification (NCBI taxonomy): domain Eukaryota; kingdom Fungi; phylum Basidiomycota; class Agaricomycetes; order Russulales; family Russulaceae; genus Lactarius; species Lactarius pseudohatsudake. The sequence continues at coordinate 58,346 of JAKELH010000094.1, forward strand.
GGAGCTGGTGTTGAGTGGGTGCATACACAACGCTCACGACGGAGTCAAGCTCTTGGGAGACGTGCGCCACCTTGTCCCCTTCTTCTTTTCGTCTCTTGACTGGAGCACTCGTGTTGCTAGGGCTCAGAACGTCTCAAAGTACCAATTCACATAACACCGTCTCGCGCCTCCAAGTCTGCCATCAAGGCCGTCGAGGAGCTGGGAGGATCGGTTTTCTGCAGATACTTCAACCGGTTGGCCTTGTATGACTGCGTGAAAGGGCGCACAGACCGTATTGATGCGGCACCCACGCGTCGCCAGGATATCGGTGTGTCTCCATGACTGCATTTGTTGCTGCTTTTGCTGAGTCCAAGTTTAGAATGGTACACTAATTGGAAGAACCGTGGTTATTTGGCACCGGAGAGCATCGCTAAAATGCCCATCGTACAGGAACGGTGGCGAGAACTCTCTGGACAGTTGACGCGATTTAAAACTGAAGAGTTTAAACGATCATAGACACATTGACTCTGTATATAGCTAATACCGGGCCGAAGTTAACACGTGCTCTAGTGTTGTGTCCACGGCTGTCAGGGCACCTTAACACACCCTACCGCCTGATGTCCCCGTCCCTCATCCAATTACCATGTTAAACTCTGTAACAAATTATGTGTACGAGCGACGCAAACGGCTAGCGCGAACCGCGGGCGTAGTTGGGGGCCTCTACGTCGTTGGGCGGTATGCCATGGGACGGATTGCGGACATGGGAGACCGGGTTCGAGAAGAACGGTTAGCACAAGAAAAGTACGGGCGAGTTAACAACTCAGTATCATATCCTGACCTCGCGTAGTATACGCAGACGTTTCCGACAGAATGTCCAGGATACCTCGTTCACGATCATGACTTACTTGCCGCTGCTCAGCAAGCACGTCCTGGACGACATGGACGTCGAGGCACTGACGGCCGAGCTTCAATCCCTCTCACGGGCCGCGAAATCGCAGCGCAATATTCCGGTCGTGCCAAACGTTGGATCTGCGGGGTCTCTGGAGTCCAGCGTAGAACTGGTGCGTTCTCCGGACGCTCGTTCGGAATCTTCCTCTGCGTCCTTTTTGTCCGTCTCCCCGCGTCCCGAGGCTTCACAGTTGGCGGATTCTACTGCGAGCTGGGTTGAGCCGCCACAATCTCCGGAGGCGCCGTCGTTAGAGAGGCTGGGGGCGGTTCCCTTGGCGCTCCCCAGTGGAGCAAACTCGCTGTCGGAATCGGTTTTGTCGAGCTCCGTAGTCAGCAGCGGTAGCGATTCTGGTCTCGTGAGTGGCGTTACCCCTGCTTTTGATCCCTTTATCACCGTCCCGAGCTGATTTATCTCATAAGAGCGCTACTACAAGGAGCAAAGCGGAGCTTTGGAGAGAGGTCAAAATGCTTAGTGCGTCATTACCATTCGTCATGCCTTGGGTGACATTCTCAACTATTTTGTCTTGCCAGCCGTTACAAGAACGCTCACTGTTCTCTACTCCATGACCCTCCTGACCATTTTTACCAACATCCAGCTGTCCCTTCTTGGTCGATACAAGTACATCCAGTCTGTCTTGCAGATGGAGCGTAGTGAAGACGCACGCGCGCGACGCCAATATGAATCCTCTGCTCCGGGGACGTTATTTCCGTCTCTTGTCGACCAGGATATCGAAGCCTTCGTTGGTCAGAGAGCTAGGTTGGAGGAGGACAGCATATGGCGCGAGGGTGTGGACGCAGAGACAGAACGCAAATACCTCACACTCAGTTGGTGGATTTTGAATGTGGGCTGGAAGGACGTTGGCGAGCGTGTACGGAGAGGGGTCGAAGAAGTGTTCGAAGGGTAAGCAATCTACTATCGCTAACAGGAAAGCGTTCATGGGGACCATCCAGGATATCACTGAAGAGTAAAATTGGCGCGATCGAGTTGCATAGGTTGATCAGCGATGTCCGGCGACGCGTCGAGCACGAGATCACCTTTGAAGGCACCGAACGCAGAATCAAGTAAATGGCTCACCCAAACACGTTCTTCAGAGGACCTGATTTATCTTTCGTAGCTTCCTTTCCACTCTCATGCCACCGACGGCTTCGGCACTGTCACACCTCCTCACGCGTGGTGGCTTCCCCCCCACACACAACGACACGCACGAACCTGAATTCACGGCGCTACTCGAAGAGACACGTGACTTACTGGCATCGTCTGACTTTGCGCTTGTCTTGGAGCGCGCTCTCGATCGCGCAACCGCTTTACTTTTTGATGGCCTTTCCCAAAACGTCTTCGTAGGCGAGGAGGGCGAAGATGAGGTGCGGCTGCGTGTTGCGGCTGTGCTGCCAGGTCTTGCGAGATGGAGCAGTCTCGCGCTCAATGGCATGCCCAATGAGCTCGTCGATGTTCGTGCTTTCTTTCCCTCATCCAGAGGACCTTGGCGGGCTGACTCGCGTACACAGAGTTTGTCAGATTTACACGAGGTGGCGAGCTTCTCGGCAATCATATACTCGAATTACGGGGATCATTTCCGGTGATGGACAACGTACATCTCGTTTGACCAGGTCGCAGCTGCAAGTTATTTAATACCATACAGCCCATTGCCATTCATTATACCGAGCCTGAGAGTCTCGCCGCGATGCAACACCTGCTGAGAGATCCGCTTCGGATATTGTGGTGGCCAACGGTACAACAAACCGGCTAAACAACGAACCGTTTTCATGTGGGCTAGACAGAACGCAACCCTGCAGAGAACGTGACTATAGGCGTTGTGATGGGTCGGCGTAAGTGACAAAATAGAGACGTTGCAGAGGCTAGATGACAAGATTTACGATAAGTCGGCAGCCTGACAGCCTTCAATTGGTTATCCGTGGTCGTCGTTGTGCACGGATCGAGCTCTCGATACACACGGCCACAGTAAGGTTCCGCAGCTCGAGTGGGTTCGTGTTGTAGTTTGTCGATACTGGAGACCAGGCAAGGCATGCCAGACGCCTAATTGGCCGTGCCTCGACATAGTATCACGGCCACAGCGCCTAGACTCGATCAATTCCGGTAACCTACTGTATCCTGATCCGGAGAAAGAACCTGCATGGAACCCTGTCCTGTCCTGCTTTCCCAGACACAGCGGGCACCTCAGAGGCCGGTTTCACCCGATGACCTGAAAGCAGTGAACCGACCCTCGGTATCCCTGTCAATCTTCCACTCATCGTTGGACACCGACCGATGGATGCTACCGTCTTCAGCCCCACCTCCACCTCCGACGACTCTCCAGCTCCAAATCCAACCACCACGATCACCAATACCCAACAAAGGATGACCCCAGAGGGCGAAGACGATCATGATACCTCAGCTGGTGGCAAGAAACGCCCTCCAAAGGCAGCGAAACGGCGCAAGGTGAACCACGCCTGCCTCTACTGCCGACGCAGTCATATGACTTGCGACGAAGGGCGACCGTGCCAGCGATGGTGAGTCCCACTGTTGCCTTGCGAAGTGGACCAGACGTACCTTCAGACCTGGGGCCCCACCCCTACTCCTTCGTCCGCGGTCCGCGGCCGAGCTCACGACGCCCCTGCTAACGTTGTCATTAGCATCAAGCGCGAAATTGGCCACCTCTGCCATGACGAAAATCGACCAAATAAGCAGGGCCCAGCACAAGCACAAACTACGATGCCCCCACCACCTGCGGCAGAACCCAGTGTCCAGCGTATGTCCCTGCTTCATTTTTTTTATCCATGACATGTTTCTTCGCTGCCATCGCCGATCTCTTTTGTCTGCTGTGTTGACCTGGGCGCTAATGGGTTGTTGCAGCAGCAAGTACACCTTTCGCCGCTACTTCTACGCCCACATCCACCGCCGCCCCTCTCAGTTGGCCGGGCTTGCAAGCGTCGCAGAACTCGTTTGTTTACCCACATGAGACTTTTGGCCGAGAATTCTCTAGCCTCTCGTGAGTCACACGTCGCCTGCTTGATTCTGCAGCGAACGCGGTTTACATCTCTCGTGTCTTGCAAGTGATTTCCTGGAGACCCTCGACGAACAAGCGTTCTTCACTGGCGGGGACGCCCTCGGGGGCGCAGATGTCGACATGCCGGGTGCGGTCGCGCAGCCACCTTCTGGCAACGACGATGGTTCCGTGCCAGAACCGTCGGCCCTTTCGGAGCAGCAAACACAGCCGCAAGTCAACGACCTTCTGCAACGATATGTCGATCTCGTGCCACCAGTGCTGCCTAGCGCAAGCCTGGCGGAGAAATTCCTCCTCACTGCGGCGGATCCTGCGCCGGGAACACGTGATGAACGACTGAAGCGGGTGATCCGAACCAAGTACGAGGCTGGCTTATTGAAGCCATATAACTACGTGAAGGGCTATGCGCGGTTGTCGCGGTGGATGGACTGCAAGTATGTTGATTCTCATTTCTGGAAGGTAGTTGTCGTTGCTGATATTGTGGCGCCCTTAGTGTGTCGCAGGAATCAAAGCAGCAGATCCTGCAGCCTCTATCGGTGTTGAGACCCAAGTTCCGTGTAAGCTTTGCGATCAAGTAATTTATGAAAGACCCCACCGACTCTTACTCCATAGGCAATTGCGCAATCATTACGCGATATGGTGCATACAACCCCCGAGTGATACGATTCATTCACGTCACTTACACTTTACCCAGGACTTGGTATTCATCGAGGAAGCTTTCGAGCGTCTGATGCTGGATTACGACCGCGTTTTCTCTTGTATGGGCATTCCAGCATGTCTTTGGCGACGAACTGGCGAGATCTACAAGGGAAATCGCGAGTTTGCAGAGCTTGTCGGCATAGACGGATACACGCTCCGAGATGTGGGTTTACGTGGGCTTGTACATAGTTACCCCGCTGAGTACTTGCTCTCGAACAGGGTGGGCTCTGCATCTACGAACTCATGGCAGAGGAATCGGCCGTAAACTATTGGGAGGTGCGCACGCATTCCCCCCCCGTCTTTCGGAGTGCTTGCTTACTCAATCTGACGAATAGAAATACGGCAACGTCGCGTTCGACTCGACGCAGAAGGCGGTTTTGACGTCGTGTGTATTGCGGTTCAAGCCAACGATCACGCAGGGCGCTGGCGCGGCGACACCGGGCTCTGCTGGCTTGGACACTGCCCCCAGCGAGGAGGGGTTCATCAACTGTTGTTTCTCATTTACGATTCGACGAGATACCTGGGGCATCCCACTTATGATTGTAGGCAACTTCATCCGGTGTTGACGGACACACATCCGCGCGCACGGATTAGAGACCCTAACGAGTTTGTACGAGTTGGTTGATATTTCTGTGTAACTTATTCTGCCCCATGCTTTTACCCTTACTTCTCGTGTCAACGAGCTTGTTACAGTAACGTTACAGGACGAGTAAGCGTGGGCGGTCAGTCCAAGATCAAGACTCGGGCACCTCTATGATGGCTGAAACTTTCCCGTTTATGGTATCAAGTAGTGCCAGTGCCCTTCCCGACTTAAAGGAGGGGCGGCCGTCATGATGATGGTCCCTGCGATGGCGGTGACCGAATAACCCTTTCATTAACTTGTCCTGATGCTTTTCCGCCCGATTTCTACAAATCGGTCGGCGGTCGCGGTTTCTTCTTCGCTCGCCGGTCATTGTGTCACTGACAGTGACACACCAGGTCAACCCCACGACGGTGACCACTGAACGCAGCCCACCAGCCCGTTTTGTTTATGTCAAACGACAGTTGCCAGTGACGTGTTAGTGGCCCCAAAATATACTTCTAGAGCAGACACAGTCCGTTAACAATATACTTGTCTCGATTGTGGGACCCTTTTGACCACATTCGCTCTGTTCTCACTTGGAAACGCCGACTAGTATGGTGAGCGCAAACACCGGCTTGTGATGCAAGGGGACTCGAAGATACATGAACCAGAATTAAAATGGAGGGGAGGGGAGGATGAGGATAGGTGGTAGAGTGGGCTCACACGAGGGAATGTAACTTAACAAGATTGAATATGCCACCAAGTAAAAAATAGGTTGGAGGGAGGTATATAATTTTGGTACGAAATAGCAAACAAACAAGCAAACAAATCCCAGGTGTTAGTTCAAGGAGCCGGGTTGGATGCGAGGTCGCAATGGGGTAAAGGATAAAGAACACTGAGTCACCAATACATGAATTCCGGTTGGGACCTCTCGCGTACGACAGACTGCTGTTGCAGCTACGTACAACGCACGCGATAGCACTCAACCCGGTTCAAAGAGTACTATACGCCCGCGCCATCACCATAACTCGGTGGCGCCTCGAATCTCTCTGCTCGTAGCTCTTGCATCTCACGCCGCAAAATCTCCACTTCCGACTGAAGTCTGCGAGTTTCGGGTGTCGGTGTCGCCGTGCTACTCCGCTCGGTGGTACTGATAGTTGAGGGGTAAGCAGGCTGAGACCCACTCGAGGATGTCCGTGCGTGGCCGGCGAGTGGAGAACGGATCGCCGCCGAGCGCATCCGGGCAAGCTCCTTGCTGGTCAGGCCAACGAGGATGGGTGCCGCACCTTGCAATGGCGGGAGGGGTGATTCAGACGTGGAAGATGGTCCATCGCTCGTCGTCCCGAACTGAGATCCTGCTTCCAGCGGTGCCACCCCGGCGTGTGTTGGGATGAATGGCGTCACCGTCATATGCGGGCCCACATTCATAAGGGAACCCGAAAAGGACGTCCTAGGGGATTTGCCGAAATTGTCTTGTCTCCGTCGTCGCCGTATGAGGGCAATGGCCCCAACCACTAAGATTAAACCCGCAAGGCCACCTGCAACCCCCCCGGCAATTGCGCCAGTATGCGACGTCGCTTTTGACGTCGTCGCGGTCGAGGTCGTAGCGTTGGCCGTTATTTGGGCGACGGGAACTCTGGGATAGTTGGGTCAGACATCGAATAAAATGGCGATTGCCGTAGACGAACGTGACAGCTAGTGGCGCGTACATTGCACCCTGTGCAGGGCTAAAGAGCAACACAATTAATCTTAGTTAGTACCTTGTAGATACAAATATGCCAGGAGCTCACCTGGCCCCTCCCAGGATAGTTGAACCATGAGTGCTGTCGTAGCTGAGCGGGAATACACCTGCGCTCACGTTAAACGACGCTCGGTTATGAACTCTCGAAATGAGATTTGTGCGAAGGTCTTCATTCGAGCTCATAGCCGCTACAAACAAGTTCCAACCTAAAAAGATTACATTAGCTCGGACGATTTCAAAAGTAAAATTATTCCAACTTGATATTGCGATACTTGTGTCCGTACTGAGGCTATCGACTGGCATCCCAAAATTACTGAAGTCTGAAGTCAGTGCCAGGTTGTCGACAAAACTGCTTTGACCATTGAACACCTAGAACTGATGAGTTATTATCAAGGGAAGAAATTGATAGACCGACGGATGATCCGACGACGCCAGTATCTAACCACACATCGGCAAATAGATTGTATCCCAATGTCCACGAGCCCTCTTGTCCATATACTGCAAGCAGGTGTTGGTCACTATCCAATGCAAGGCTCCTCCATTGACTGTAAAGGCTCGCGGCTATATTCTGCAACCGAGTCAATGTCGCCACGACGCATCTAAGACATCCCACAAACAGAATATTTGTCGGCATCGGCCGTCCGTTTGACAACTGAGCTCATCTTTGACATGGCTTCGATGGCGATAATGCCCTTGATCGCGAGGTTCGTTTGATTGGTGGACAACAGCCCATCCGCAGAGGACCTGTGATGAAGGCCATTTAGATTCTCAACAATAAGAAGCATGTATATAAACTACGCACTGATCGTGGATAACCAGTGTAAAATTGGACAAGTAGTCAGCCCACGAAGTCATCAGAGAATACTGTTCGGTTTTGTTGGGCCTTGATAGGTGAGAATAAGTGTTCGGTACGTACGTATCTGCTTATGAGGCCACCGTCTCCACTCGCGCGAGCGTGGGCGTAAGTCATGATCAACATGTTCCCAGACTCTGTAAAGGGGATGAGGGAATATATCAAGTATAGGGCGGGTCCGAAAGAAAGATACAGACGTTCGACTCCTTGGTTGTGGTTGGAATTGCTGATTGTGACGTTGGGGTAACCCGACCCTTCATTACCCTCAGTATCGGTGCTTCTAAGCCCTCCAATTCTTGGACGCACCTAGATCAGCAGCAGCGTACGGGATGGTGTAGTTGGGAGATGCTTGGAGCTGGAACAGAGGCTCGAGAAGAGGTCTGCCCAGTGTAGGGATCGATGTACATGAATGCAGGGAATGCAGAATACAGCGTCTCGACGGCGTTCACTCGGCTTGACGAGGTCAGGATGTCTCCCGCTCGGCACGTCAAGGAACTTACTTTGTCTTCGATCCAATATTCTTCATGAACATCATCACATCTGACTCATTGTAGTTACCATTCGCGTCGGTCCCAATTGTGAGTTGGGTGCTGCCATACACTTGTGCAGTTGCGAGGGATACCAAATCACCAAGTAGGTCTGAGACAGAAGCAGCACCCTGGAGTATCTTCTGGTCTAGTTTCTGAGCTCTTGAAGAGGCATTTGCGAAATCATCGAGGAAGTCGACGATCTGAGAAATGATGTGAGATACTAATCGCCATGAATGAGGACACTGACTAAGGACGTGTCATTGGAATACTGGGTCTTGTAGAATAAGCTACGTTGTTGAGGAGCACCTCCAGAAATATCTGTGTAATTGATGACTTGGTCCATGGTAAGTCCGACAGTCCAGACGACGGGATCCTCAGTGGCCTGGATGGTGCCTAGGTCACGCGAAATGGCAAAGACTGCGAATTTGTCGTTAATAGCGCGAAACACTGGATCCGTTTGGTTGTCTAGCGACCCATTGTGCACAAAAAATGTGCGGGAGACTGAATCTTGAGCTATCTTGAATGTGAGACCATTTGCCTAGATCACTGACTATGGGTAATGAATGTAGATGACACCCTAGCCACTCACGCTCTTCATGGCATAGTAGAACGAACCCCATTCTGCCATGTTATTGATTTCGTTGAACACGGCCGGGTTCTGCAAATTGACCGTATGGTAGACGACATCGCTGGTCGACGTCGTACTCCAGCGTAGCATCTGCCCACGATCCCCTGAATTCCACTCTACGACGGTTTTAGGAAATACGCGTGAGAGCGAAAAGCGAATTACCTCCGCTGACGTCCGAATACACCTGCACAGCATGGGCCGCACCGTCCAGCGATTTGGCAGACAAGGCCAGGTACGAGAACGGGATTGACTGCTTGACCCAATCACCGGGCTGAAAGGGATGTGTGAGTGGAGAAAATGGGACCAATATGTGATCACGGACCTCGATTGGGTTGAGGAAAGTAAGGTTAACTTGCATAGGCCCAGCTTGCGCGGCAATCACGGTCTGGGTAGGTGTGATAACCGTGTCGGTGAAATTCACAGTGCCATTCAGGGGGCCGCCATTTCCACCGGGAACGGATCCCAAGAGAGAATAGGTCAATCCGTCGATGCGCACCAAGACGGACCAACCAAGTATCTGAGATACAATGACTTTGGTTGCCACGCCCGGCGAAGGGAAGACAACGTACTTGACTCGGGTCAGAGGTCGTTGGCCATAGATTTCCTAGGTTCGTCCCATTGGTGGTGTGGTCCCAACAACTGAGGTATGGCGAGCGGACGGCAAGAGGAATCGCGGCAGGGAAGAAAGTTTGCTGGGCTCTTCCGGAATGGAAAAGGAAGAAAATGAAAAATAGCAAGTAGGTCATTAGCAGCTGGGCCGCCACGGGAGCCGATTCTGTGACTGGGGCCAAGTTCACAGCAGGATCGACGGACCGTTGATTGCAAGGGTGACATCGTTTTTTTTGGCTCGGTTTTTAATAAAAAACAATTTGTTCGGGACAGTACATAATACAGGAACGGACATGGTGCCGTAACAGTGAGTATTGTGGGACTCACGTAGACGCCCGAGACAGTTAGACATAATACGGTGGTCAGGCAGCGGTCCTGTCCTAAGGAGGCCTATATGGAGAACGGTTGGGTAAGGTGGCACCAGACACCACGAGGAAATAGTCGTGAAGTACGTCGACTCGTAACCAGCCTTTTGAACGAGGATGCGGCCTATGAGGCCTATATATGAGGGGTCGCAAGCGACTGCCAGTGGGAGGGCGACTGATCGGGGGATCGGGGAATTGTCATCGATTTTAATACAGTTCCGTGCATAGCCTGAGCAAGCGTCGCTCGCATGGGATTGCATACAGCTGAGATTGAAATATTCAGTTGAGACACGTTCTTCGACATATGTTGAAGTAGTAGGCTAGCACGTCACAAACCGAGCGAGTAGCCAACTGAGGCCAGTGGAGAGGAGCCTGAGATGATCATCTTGAATAGGCGATATTTATTATGCATGCCTCATGGGTTTTCTGACACTGGCGCCTCGCCTGCGCTCACCAGGCTTGCACATACTTGCACACACTTGCCTGCACCCTCCCGTGCTCGCCCGAGCTCCCTACTATACATAAATTATTATTTTTTGAGTGGAAAGGATATCAGGAAGGTTGTGATCAAGTGTCATCTTCAAAATTTGCACGCAACAGGGAATTTGCATAGGTACGGGAACTATTACACACGAGAGAAACGAAACCGTATACAAGATTAAATAGATACGTAAAGAAACGAAGAAAAAATCAGTTACTAGGAGGTATATAATTTTGTTCCAAGTTGTTCAAACAGTTCTATACGCCCCCACCTGTACCATAACTCGGCGGCGCTTCGAATCTCTCTGCACGTAGTTCTTCCACCTCACGCCGCAAAGTCTCCATTTCCGTCTGGAGTCTCCGAGTTTCGGGTGGAGGTGTCGTCGTACTACTCCGCTCGGCGGTACTAATAGTTGTTGGGGGATTAGAAGGTTGAGACCCACTTGGGGATGACCCCGTGTGGGTGGGTGGAGAACGCATTGCCGTTGAACGCAACCGCGCAAGCTCTTTGCTGCTCAGGCCGACAGGGACAGATGCCACACTTTGCGGTAGCGGGAGCAGTGGCTCAGACGAAGAAGTCAGTCCGTCACTCGCCGTCCCGCTCTGAGACCCTGTCTCCAGCAGTGCCACCCCGGCGAGTGTTGGGGCGAACGGCGTCACCATCATCTGCGAGCCCGCTTCCATAGCGGCGCCCGAAAATGACGACCCACGGAAATTGTCTTGTCTACGTCGCCGCCGTACGAAGGCGATGGCCCCAACCACGAGAATTAAAGCCACAACGCCGCCTGCGACCCCCCCGGCAATCGCACCGGTGTGCGACGCCGAGGACGAGGACGAGGACGACACCGTACCATTGGTAGTTATTTGGACGACGGGAGCTCTAATAAAATAGCAGGTCAGACATCGAATGAAAAGGCGGTTGTCATGAACGAACGTGAGAGCTAATGGCGCATACATTGCACCCTGCGCGGGGCTAAAGAGCAGCGCGACAATCCTAATTAGGACTTTATAGATGGAAGTTTTCCAGGAGCTCACCTGGCCCCTCCTAAGATGGTTGACCCATGAGTGCTGTCGTAGCTGAGCGGGAATACACCAGCGCTCGTGTTAAAAGACGCTCGGTTGTGAACTCTCGAAATAATATTTGTGCGTAGGTCTTGATTCGAGCTCATAGCCGCCACGAACAAATTCCAACCTACAAAGATTACATTAGCTCAGACGATTTCGAAAGTAAAACTCTTCCAACTTGATATTGCGACGCTTGTGTCCCCGCTGAGGCTATCGACTGGCATCCCAAAATTACTGAAGTCTGAAGTCAGTGCCAGGTTGTCGACGAAACTGCTTTGACCATTGAACACCTAGAAACCGATGAGTTATTAAATAAGGGAAAAAATCGATAGACGGACGGATGATTCGACGACGCCAGTATCTAACCATACATCGGCAAATAGATTGTATCCCAATGTCCACGAGCCCTCTTGTCTGTATACTGCAAGCAGGTGTTGATCACTATCCAATGCAAGGCTCCTCCATTGACTGTAAAGGCTCGCGGCTATATTCTGCAAACGAGTCAACTTCACCACGACGCATCAAAGACATCCCCACGAACAGAATACCTGTCGGCATCGGCCGTCTGTTTGACAATTGAACTCATCTTTGACATGGCTTCGATGGCGATAATGCCCTTAATCGCGAGGTTCGTTTGATTGGTGGTCAACAGCCCATCCGCAGAGGACCTGTAATGAAGGCCATTCAGATTATCAGCAATAAGGACCATCATGTACGGAAACAACGCACTGGTCATGGATAACCAGGGTCGAGTTAGACAAGTAGTCAGCCCACGAAGTCAGCAAAGAATACTGTCCGGTTTTGTTGGTCCTTGACAGGTGCGAATAAGAGTAAGAGCTCAGTACGTACGTATCTGCTTATTAGGCCGCCATCTCCTGTCGCACGAGCGTGGGCGTAAGTCATGATCAACATGTTCCCAGACTCTGAAAGGGGATGAGCAATATACCAGTGATAGGCGAGTCCCGAAAGAAAGATACAGACGTTCGACTCCTTGGTTGTGGTTGGAATTGCTGATTGTGACGTTGGGGTAACTCGATCCTTCATACCATCAGTAATCGATGTCTCCAAACACTTCGATTTTTAGGACGCACCTAGATCAGCAGCTGCATACGGGATGGTGTAGTTGGGAGACGCTTGGAGTTGAAGCAGAGGCTCGAGAAGGGGTCTGCCCAGTGTAGGATCGATGTACATGAAGGCGGGGAACGCAGAATACAGCGTCTCGACGGCGTTCACTCGGCTTGACAAAGCCACAATCTGTCTCTCACTCGACACGCCAATGAAGTGGTGTGAACTTACTTTGTCTTCGATCCCCCAATATTCTTCATAAACATCATCACATCTGACTCATTGTAGTTACCATTCGCGTCGGTCCCAATTGTGAGTTGGGTGCTGCCATACACTTGCGCGGTTGAGAGTGACACCAAATCTCCGAGTAGATTTGAGACAGGAGCAGCGCCCTGGAGTATCTTCTGGTCCAGTTTCTGAGCTCTTGAAGAGGCATTGACGAAATCACCAAGGAAGTCAACGATCTGATAAATGATGAGATGCGCTAATCGCCATGAATGTGGACACCAACTAAGGACGTGTCATCGGAATACTGGGTCTTGTAGAATAGGCTACGTTGTTGAGGAGTACCTCCAGAAATATCTGTGTAATTGATGGCTGGGTCCATGGTAAGCCCGACGGCCCAGACGACGGGATCCCCCGAGTCGGTGGCCTGGATGAGGCCTAGGTCGCGCGAAATGGCAAAGACTGCAAAGTTGGGGCTGATAGAGCGAAAGTTTGGATCCGTTTGGTTGTCCAGTACCCCATTAAGCGCAAACACTGTACGGGCACCTCGAGCTATCCTGAACGTGACATTATTTGCCTAGATCACCGACTATGAGTGACGACATGTAAATGACACCCATAGCCACTCACGCTCTTCATGGCGTAGTAGACCGAACCCCATTCTGCCATTCTGCCAATTTCGTTGAACACGACTGGATTCTGCAGTCTGATCGTATGGTAGACGACATCGCTGGTCGACGTCGCACTCCAGAGTATTACCTGGCTTCGATCCCCTGAATTCCATTCTACGACGGCTTTATAAGATACGTGTGTGTGCAAGGAGAGAATTCATGTACCTCCGCTGATGTCCGAATACACCTGCACCTTATGAGCTGCACCGTCCAGCGATTTCGCAGTTAACGCCAAGTATGAGAACGGGATTGACTGCTTGACCCAATCTCCGGGCTGAAAGGAAGGTGTCAGTGGAGATAATAGGGCTGATAAGTGACTACGAACCTCGATCGGGTTAAGGAAAGTAAGATTAACTTGCATAGGCCCAATTTGCGTAGCAATTACGGTCTGGGTAGGTGTAATGACCGTGTCGGTGACATTTGCTGTGCCATTCAGGCCGGGTTCGTTCCCCAAGACAGAATAGGTTAATCCATCGATACGCACGAGGACCGCCCAGCCAAGTATCTGAGATACAATGACTTTGATTGGCACAAGCGAAGGGAAGACAACGTACTTGACCTGGATTAGAGGTCGTCGGCCATAGACTTCCTAGGTTCGTCCCGTTGGTGGTGTGGTCCCAACAACTGAGGTACGGTGAGCGAACGGCAAGAGGAATTGCGGCAGGGAAGAGTGTTTGCTGAGCTCTTCCGTAGTGGAAAAGGAAGAACAGGAGAATTAACAAGTAGGTCATTGGCAGGTAGGTCGCCTCGGGAGCCAGCTCTGGATGGGGACCAAGTTCACAGCAGGATTAACGGGGCGGTTGATTGTAAGGGTGGTGGTATTGCAACCGCAGTTGGAGCAGCCATTGGGAATTCCGAGTCTGATTTGATCCGGTGATTGGCAAAAAGAAGTGAGGCGGTTACGTGCAGCGCTCTTGCGATCAGCTCCAACCCTTGCTCCCAGTTTCAAGTTCGAGTCGAGGTCGGAGGTTTGATGCAGTGCACTCGGCGCCACATGCCACGTTCATCCATTCCACGAATATATCTATTCTAATATGTTAAATTACACATCTATACTCAAGCTGCTGTACACAGCAAAAAACTGTAGACCATCCTCACCACTCATAGACTCCGGCTACGTGGTGAGTCACATTTGGCGCAGAAGAGGGTGTTATGGTGGTGCCGATTGGCACATCAGATGCGCCCATAGCGCTCATCATTTGTTCGTGAGAATGATTCCAGTGCTCTTGCTCCAACTATGCTCGGCTTTGACCAGCAACCACTGTTAGCGCCTCAGAGCCTTCTCCAGGCATTTCTGTCGGAACCCCTGTCATTTGACTCGACGATACTTTGGTAGGGATCTAATGTAGAATAGAGATTTGGAGCCCTGAACTGGTGCAGTATTCGTCAACCTCAAGTCAGAAAGCACTGGGCCGAACCGCGGAACAAACTTCATCTCGGATAGCCACCGATTTTGTTGTGCTTAATGGAACACCCGGGGCAATAAATATATCCCAAGAATCAGTGATGATTAGAACGAATGCAGTACCAAAAGACATCGAAGGATAAGATTAACTCAATCAAGATGATCCATCCTATGATACAGCGATGTTCCCTTACATTCAAGTTGATATCCTCCGTATCCAACAACAGATTACAATCGCGTCTCCTCTTGTGGCATTCCCGCGTGCCTTTGGTGACAAACTGGCGAGATCTACCAGGGAGATCGCGAGTTTGCGAAGCTCTTCAGTGTAGATAGATACATGTTCCAAGATGTGTCAATGGGCTTGTGTGGGCTTGTACATACCACCCCGCTGTCCTCTGAACGAGGCAGGCTCTACATCTCTAAGCCCACGGAAGATGAATCGGCCGTAAACCATTGGTGGTGCGCGCGAGTTCAAGCTCCCCTTATGCTTGTTCAATCTACGAATTGAAATACGGCGACCTCACCTTTCGACTCGACACTGAGGCGG
Source organism: Lactarius pseudohatsudake (assembly GCA_021525015.1). Classification (NCBI taxonomy): domain Eukaryota; kingdom Fungi; phylum Basidiomycota; class Agaricomycetes; order Russulales; family Russulaceae; genus Lactarius; species Lactarius pseudohatsudake. The sequence goes on from JAKELH010000094.1 coordinate 73,720, forward strand.
TTTTAACGTCATGCAATTGCGATTCAAGCCCACAATCGCGCAGAGCCAGGGCGCGGTGCGGCGACTCCGGGACCTACTGGCTTGGACGCCCGGGGTTCATCAACTGTTGCTTCCTATTCACCATTCGGCGAAATATCATCTGGGGCATCCCACTTATGGTTGTAGGCAACACCATTCAGTGTTGACGGACTTACCTCTTGGCACAATGATCCACACGCACGGATTGAGACCTACCGAGTAGAATGAGTTAGTTGAGATTGCTATTCTGCCCCATTCTTGTACCTTTCCTCTCGTGTCAATGAATTTAGAACGTTTTAGAACGAGCAAGCGTGGGCGCTCGGTTCAAGATCAAGGCTTGGGTACCTGTCTTACGACGTGTGGATACATTCGATATTATGACAGCTGAGCGCTGAGCCCCACCCCCCAACCATCCGCCATGGTATCAAGTGGTGGTGGTGGACATCTCAGTTGTTCAGTCCTTCCAATCAATACTTCGACTTATCTGGCACAGATAACTATTCCATAACCCCAATTCCTTATGATAGCCCGATTTCCCTGTTTAAAGGCAATATGGCCATTCTTGAGGAATGTATTGGCTCAAAAATCGAATCGTCAGATGACAACAGCTTGAGAACCCCCACGTAACTTTCCACGTAACTTACACCAATGCCGTATTCTGTCCGGTTTGGAGTCTCGCCAGGTATGGGACACTTAAAGCGACGGGTTTGCTCATAAATACGCCTCTGCCGAGCGCTGAAAGTTCTCATAAGAACTACTGCTGGTCTAGTTGGGACATGCTGTTTTCTCTCGTCACAGCGATCGACTGCCTCGCTCTCTCTACATTTCTCTATATCCTCTTCGCCTTTCGTGACCACAGAAGGCGAAGAGGCTTCCCGTATCCCCCAGGACCTCCACTTTTACCTGTCATCGGCAATTTTCTGGATGTCCCAAAGCTATCCCCCTGGTTGGCCTACGCGAATATGTCTAAGAAATACGGTAGGACTTGCCTCTCCAGGCTCTCCTGGTGTTTCTCCTCTGACGTTTATTAGGCGATGTCGTATGCCTCCAAGTTTTTGGCGGAGTAGTCGTCGTCCTGTGTTCGCCGACAGCCATCAAGGACTTACTCGAGAAGCGTGGCGAGTTGTATGCAGATCGAACACCTTTTCCGATCCTTGAGATGTTTGCCTGATCTTTATCCTTCCTTCCGTGGGCGTTGATTTCGCTGATGTCCCAGAATGGATGTGGATTGGTTGTTTCCACTTACTAGAATGGGAAAATACTGGCACGAAGGTAGAAAGTTATTAGATCGCAGCTTCCGCCCTGGCGCAGCAGCCTTGGATCGGCGTTTGATTGAGGAAAAGACACGCGTGCTTCTTGGCCAGTTACTTGGTACACCGAAGGAATTCCGCGAACATCTCTATCTGTCGGTCCCACTGCCACGTCACCTGATAACTGTTGACTCGCGTTGTAGTTTTCAAGGAAGGATTGTCATGCGCCTCACCTACGGGTATGACTTGAAAGAGAACGACGATATGTTGGTACTACCAAAGAGGATTGCTGACATCATAAAACCGTTCTTTTTACCTGGAGCAGCATTGGTAAATCATCTCCCATTTCGTGCGGTTTCTTCGTTCCCTACTATCATTTGAGTGCCTCACGGCTATATTCAGTCCGACGCCTTCCTTCGTGGGTCCCTTGGTTCAAGTATGAGCCGCTGGCGGGTGAATGTAGGGAGCTGGCACAGAGGATGAAGAATGAGCCTATCGACTTCGTGAGGAAGTCCATGGTATGAATTGGGTAACATTCCGGCAATTTGTCTCTACTCATGGTTTATCAGCGCGAAGGCACCGCTGCACCATCTCTAGGAACTGAATATTTCCAAGAGGCAGACCTTCTGAACGGCTTGGAACGTCAACAGGCGGTGCAAGGTATTAAAGATATTCTAGGGTCTCTGTTCCAAGGTAATTAATTCCCAGCGTCATCTACGAATTCATGTAGCGCTTACATCGAGCACCAGCCGGTACAGATACGGCACGCGTTCTCCCTACTCCCGTAGCATGCTTCTTGGCTGACTCGCGACTTTCAGACCGCTGTTGCTATTTCCTCACTTTTCCTCGCGCTCATCCTTTATCCGGATGTACAGAAGCGAGCGTAGGCGGAACTTGACTCAGTCATCTCAAAAGATAGGCTACCAACGTACGACGACAAGCCACGTCTCCCGTATATAGAAGCGATAAGCAAAGAGTTAATGAGGTGACAAGTGGTGGCGGCACTGGGTATGGTCTCGTCAATAGCGACGTGTACTAACACCTGAATGGAGGTGTTCCCCACTCGCCAACTGACGATGTTCTATAAGGGCTACTTTATTCCAAAGGGTTTGTAAGCATCCTTCAATGTTGACTGAAGTAATCATAATCCTTCGTTCTGTAGGTGCTGTGGTCATAGCTAACGTATGGTGCGCGACAGTTATATGGTACAGTTGCTCTCCAGAATGTTCTGAGACGGATTGTCGGGGCCATCCTGCATGACCCGGAGCTATATCCTGACCCAGAGGCATTCGATCCCGATCAATTCCTCATCGAGGATGGAACTTTCCGCGACGATCCGATGATCCCCCTGGCGTTTGGTGCAGGCAGGCGGATATGCGCGGCCCGCCATTTAGTCGACCCAATACTCTTCGTAGTGACGGCGTCGGTATTGTCCGTGTTCAACGTGACGAGGGCCAGGGACAAGAATGGGAAGGAGATTCCGGTCGCGGCGCCTCCCCTCGAGTCGGTCCTACCCGATATAGCCGTGTGAGTCAACCTACGACATGAGCCTGGTACGTTTGTAGCTGATCTGGTGAAATCCATTGGAAGTTATTTGCCAGAGTTTGAGTGTTCTATTACGCCAAGAGACAAGGTTGCAGAGGGCGAGTGCCTCGGCTTGAACATTACCGGTGGCGCGGATTCTGCGGGGAGCTACTGATATTCTCCACCCTTTTCCTGCTCTGTTGAGCCTGTGCTCTGTAAATTCGGGGACTTCTGTGTCAAATATTCTACAGCAGAGCCACTCTTTACGCGCCTGTGTAACTATCTGCTCACCAACGTGCACCGTAGCAAAGTACTCGTCAACAGTCAATAGATAATAAAGTAATGAGTACTCGATTCATAAGGGTCACCTAAGGGGACTCGGTATCTCGATATGAATGAGCAGAAGTTTTGGATCGACCATAGCGATATATGAGAGAAATGAAATCGTGTACAAGATTGTGAATAAGAAAAAATGACACAGGCCCGGAGGATATAATTTTGGTCCGAAAATCCAAAAATAAAAAGAAACCAAGTGGTTCAAACAACGCTACACGCCCCCGCCTGTACCATAACTTGGTGGTGCCTCGAACCTCTCCGCACGCAGCTCTTGCATCTCACGCCGCAAAGACTCCACTTCCGACTGAAGTCTCCGAGTTTCGGGTGTCGGTGTCGACGTGCTCCCCTCGCTGGTACCAATAGTTGAGGGGTAAGTGGCAGTGGGCTGAGACCCACTCGAGGACGTCCGTGCGTGGCTGGTGAGTGGAGAACGGATCGCCGCTGAGCGCCGCCGCGCAAGCTCCTTGTCGGTCAGGCCAACAGGGACGGGTGCCAGTGCCGCAATTTGCGATGGCGGTGGCGGAGGTGGAGGTGGAGGCAAAGACGCGAAAGACGTTGACCCGCTCTGATACCCTGCTTCTAGCGACGCGGCGGCAGCAAGTGTTGGGCTGAACGGCGTCACCGTCATTTGCGAGCCCGCCTCCATAGCGGCGCCCGAGAAGGATGACCCAGTGGATTTGCGGAAATCGTTTTGTCGCCGTCGCCGCCGTACGAAGACGATGGTCCCAACCACGAGTATTAGAGCCACAACGCCACCTGCGATACTCCCGGCAATCGCGCCAGTGTACGACGTCTCCTTTGACGTCGTCGTCGTCGTCGTCGTAGCGTTGACTGTTATTTGGACGACGGGAGCTCTGAGAAAATAGTGGGTCAGACATCGAATAAAAAGGCGCTTGCTATGAACGGACGTGAGAGCTAATGGGGCATACATCGCGCCCTGTGCGGGACTAAGGAGCAAATCTTAGTTAGTACCTCATGGACGGGAAATTTTGCAGGAGCTCACCTAGCCACTCCCAGGATGGTTGAGCCTTGGGCGCTGTCGTAGCTGAGCGGGAATACACCAGCGCTTACGTTAAAAGACGCTCGGTTGTGAACTCTCGAAATGAGATTTGTGCGAAGGTCTTGATTCGAGCTCATAGCCGTCACAAACAAGTTCCAACCTACAAAAAAAGTCACATTAGCTCAGACGATTTCAAAAATAAATGTCTTCTGACTTGATACTGCGACGCTTGTGTCACCACTGAGACTATCGACTGGCATCCCAAAATTACTGAAGCTCGAAGTTAGTGCCAGGTTGTCGATGAAACTGCTTTGACCATCGAAGACCTAGAAATCGATTTGAGTAATTATTATGTAAGGGAAGAAATTGATAGACGGACGGATGATTCGACGACGCCAGTACCCAACCACGCATCGGCAAGTAGATTGTAACCCAACGTCCACGAGCCCACTTGTCCATATGCTGCGAGCAGGTGTTGATCACTATCCAGTGCAAGGATTCTCCATTGACTGTAAAGCCTCGCAGCTGTCTCCTATAAACGAGTTCATTTCGTCCCAACGCATCAAAGACATCCCCACGAACAGAATACTTAGCAACATCGGCCGTCTGTTTAACAACTGAGCTCATCTTTGACATGGCTTCGATGGCGATAATGCCCTTGATCGCGAGGTTCGTTTGATTGGCGGCCGTCAGCCCATCCGCAGAGGACCTGTGACGAACGGCCATTCAGATTCTCAGCAGTAAGAACCATACACGGAAGCAACGCACTGATCGTGGATAGCCAGTGTCGAGTTGGACAAGTAGTCAGCCCAGGAGGTCAGTAGAGAATACTGTCCGGTTTTGTTGGTCCTTGATAGGTGAGAATAGGAGTTCGGTACGTACGTATCTGCTTATGAGGCTGCCATCTCCACTTGCACGAGCGTGGGCATAAGTCATGATCAACATGTTCCCAGACTCTGAAAAGGGGTGAGGAATATATCAGTAATGGGCGGGTCCGAAAGAAAGATACAGACGTTCGACTCCTTGGTTATGGTTGGAATTGCTGATTGTGACGTTGGGGTAACCCGACCCTTCACACCCTCAGTAATCGGTGCTTCCAAACTCTCCGATTCTTGAAACGCACCTAGATCAGCAGCAGCGTACGGGATGGTGTAGTTGGGAGATGCTTGGAGCTGGAACAGAGGCTCGAGAAGGGGTTTACCCAGTGTAGGGTCGATGTACATGAATGCAGGGAATGCAGAATACAGCGTTTCAACGGCGTTCACTCGGCTTGAAAAGGTCAGGATCCCGCTCGACACTCCAAGGATGTGGTGTGTGAACTCACTTCGCCTTCAATTGGGATCCACCAATATTCTTCATGAACATCATCACATCTGACTTATTGTAATTACCATTCGCGTCGGTCCCAACTGTGAGTTGGGTGCTGCCATAGACTTGCGCGGTTGAGAGGGACACCAAATCTCCGAGTAGATTTGAGACAGGAGCAGCGCTCTGGAGTATCTTCTGGTCCAGTTTCTGAGCTCTGGAAGAGGCATTTGCGAAATCGCCAAGGAAGTCGACGATCTGATAAATGATGTGAGATGCGCTAATCGCCATGAATGTGGACACTGACTAGGGACGTGTCATCAGAGTACTGGGTCTTGTAGAATAAGCTACGTTGTTGAGGAGCAGCTCCCGAAGGGTCTGTGTAATTGATGACTGGGTCCAAGGTAAATCCAACAGCCCAGACAACAGGGTCCTCAGTGGCTTGAATGGTGCCTAGGTCGCGCGAAATGGCAAAGACCGCGAACCTGTCGGCAATAGAGCGAAAGTTTGTTTCCGTTTGGTTGTCCAGCACCCCATTGAGTACAAATAATCCACGGGAAACTGTATCCTGAGCTATCTTGAATGTGACATTATTTGCCTAAATCACTGGCTATGAGTGATGAAACGTAGATGTCACCATTGCCACTCACACTCTTCATGGCGTAGTAAACCGAGCCCCATTCTGCCTGGTTGTTGATTTCGTTGAACACGGCCGGATTCTGCAAATTGACCGTATGGTAGACGACATCGCTGGTCGACGTCTCACTCCAACGTATGACGTGGCTTCGATCCCCTGAATTCCATTCTACGACGGTTTTAAGAGACACGTATGTGCGCGAATAGAGAATTAATGCACCTCCACTGATGTCCGAATACACCTGGACATTATGAACTGCACCGTCCAGCGATTTTGCAGTTAACGCCAAGTATGAGAACGGGATTGATTGCTTGACCCAATCTCCGGGCTGAAAGGAAGGTATCAGTGAAGATAATAGGGCTGATAAGTGACTACGAACCTCGATCGGGTTGAGGAAGGTAAGATTAAATTCCATGGGCCCAGCCTGTGCAGAGACCACTGTCTGGGTGGGTGTGATAACCGTTTCGGTGATATTCACAGTGACATTCACGCTGGTCCCAGTATTTCCGGGGAACCCTCCCAAGAAAGAATAGGTTAATCCATCGATGCGCACGAAAACGGACCAGCCAAGTATCTGAGATACAATGACTTTAGTTCTCACGCATGGCGAAGGGAACCCAACGTACTTGTCCTGCGGTAGGGGTCCTTGGCCATAGATTTGCTATCGTCGACCCATTGGTGGTGTGGTCCCAACAATTGAGGTATGGAGAGCGAACGGCAAGAGGAATTGCGGCAGGGAAGAGAGATTGCTGAGCCCTTCCGTAATGGAATAGGAAGAACAGGAGAATTAGCAAGTAGGCCATTGGTAGCTGGGTCGCCTCGGGAGCCGGCTCTGGATGGGGACCAAGTTCACAGCAGGGTTGACGGGGGTTACGATAGGACCTTGGTTTGAACTGGCCATCGCTGTTGGGGATCCGGAGATTGGCGAAAAGAAGTGCAGTGAGTCGGTGGTTATGCGCACTGCCCTTACAGATGTTGCAATACACTTGCCAGATTCGACTGTCTCACACGGTATATCCGATGACACATGATGCATGATGTTGAACACACATCTACCGTAGTGATACATAGCAAAAAAAAAACCTGTAGACCATCCGCACTACTTGGCGATGTGCCGTCACTGTGGCCCTGTGGGTGTTTTGGACGAAAATCATCCAAAATATTATCTTTAGGATATAGTAAATGGTACATTCGTAGTGTGAACATCAGCAGGACCCGTACTGTACTGTATGTATGATGGTCTGTACGCGTGGGTACATTTGACGGGTAACTATGACGGCTGAGCGCTGAACCCCCTCAATCATCCACCATGGTGTCAAGTGGTGGAGATCTCGCCTCGCCCTCGACTGACTTCACCCAACACATTAACACCGCAATCCTTCACCCCTTCCGCGGAATGCCCGTTATCCCTTGCATTCACCACACCGGAAGACGCGGAAAAGTTGAGATTCCCTTGGAAATTCCTACCAAGAATCCTACAAGAAAGCTGCGCAAACAGAGCCCGAAGCCGGACCGCCCCACCGAATTGGAACCCGAATACTAGTGACCCGGACATTGCAGGAACTCTGCTGCGTCTCCCTATTCTTCCTGAGAGTAACACTGCTTATATGCATGGGACCTATTATCCCCTTACTCATCTTCCCTTACATTCGCTCGTGCTTCGGTCATTCACATTCAGTGCGACTCGGGTCACACCTCATTAGGACTACCATCAGGACTCTTACTCAAACTATAGTGGCTCTTAGCTATGACTCTCCCAGTATAAATATTGAAATTAAAAAATAAATAAAGGTGGAGATCTCAGTCAGTGGTGGGCCGTTCAATGGTCCAAGTTTCAATCAATACTTGGCCTTGTCTAGCCACATCAAATTACTGCCTACAAGGTGGGCAGCAGCCGACAGTGGGCTGCATTTCGATGCGCTAGTATCGTATACAATATGTTGCTTCGATGTGGGACTTTGACTTTTTTTTTTTTCAAGTTTGCTCCATTGTCACTGAGAAACGCCGACTGGTAGGGGGCAGACACCGACCTATTATCATAAGGGTCACCTAAGGGGACTTGGACAGGTGTCTAGACATGAACAGGCAGCAGTTTTGGACCCGACCATAGCAATATAGATGAGGGAAATACAATCGCGTACAAGATTGTGAATATGCTGGGGAGTCCCATGTCCGGGGGTATACAATTTTGATCTGAAAGTCTGAAAAAAAAATAGGTGATTCAAACAGCGCTATACTCCCCCACCTGTACCATAACTCGGTGGCGCCTCGAACCTCTCTGCACGCAGCTCTTGCATCTCACGCCGCAAAGACTCCATTTCCGACTGAAGTCTTCGAGTTTCGGGTATCGGTGTCGACGGGCTCCCCGCGCCGGTATCAATAGTTATATGTAAGGGGTAACTGGGCTGAGACCCACTCGAGGACGTCAGTGCGTGGCTGGTGAGTGGAGAACGGATCGCCGTTGAGCGCAGCCGCGCAAGTTCTTTGCTGGTCAGGCCTACAGGGACGGGTGCCACACTTTGCGATGGCGGGAGCAGTGGCCCAGACGAAGAAGTCGGTCCGTCGTTCGCTATCCCCGACCGAGGTCCTTCCTCCAACGGTGCCTCCCCGGCGAGTGCTGGGTTGAACGGCGTCACCGTCATCATCGCCGAGCCCGAAAAGGATGTCCCAGCGGATTTGCGGAAATCGTCTCGTCTCCGTCGACGAACGAAGGCGATGGTCCCAACCAGGAGTATTACACCCACAACGCCACCTGCGATGCCCCCGGCAATCGCGCCGGTGTGCGACGCCGCTTTTGATGACGACGACGTCGTCGTAGCATTGACTGTTATTTGGACGACGGGAGCTCTGAGAAATACTGGGTCAGATATCGAATGAAAAAGGCAGTTGTAATAAACGAACGTGAGAGCTAATGGCGCATACATTGCGCCCTGTGCGGGGCTAAAGAGTAAATCTTGATTAGTACCGTAGACGCGAAATTTTGCAGGAGCTCACCTAGCCACTCCCAGGATGGCTGTTCCTTGAGTGCTGTCGTAGCTGAGCGGGAATACACCAGTGCTTGTGTTAAAAGACGCTCGGTTGTGAACTCTCGAAATAAGATTTGTGCGAAGGTCTTGATTCGAGCTCATAGCCGCCACAAACAAGTTCCAACCTACAAAAAAAAGTCACATTAGCTCAGACGATTTCAAAAATAAATGTCTTCTGACTTGATACCGCGACGCTTGTGTCCCCAGTCAGGCTATCGACAGGCATCCCAAAATTACTGAAGCTCGAAGTCAGTGTCAGGTTGCCGATGAAACTGCTTTGATCATCGAAGACCTAGAAACTGATGAGCTATTATTAAGGGAAAATTTTGATAGACGGACAGATGATTTGACGACCCTAGTACCCAACCATACATCAGCAAATAGATTGTAACCCAATGTCCACGAGCCCACTTGTCCATATGCTGCAAGCAGGTGTTGATCACTATCCAATGCAAGGCTTCTCCATTGACTGTTAAGCCTCGTGGCTATATTCTGAAAACGAGTCAATTTCGCCGCGACGCAACTAAGACACCCACACGAACAGAATACTCGTCGGCATCGGTCGTCTGTTTGACAACTGAACTCATTTTTGACATGGCTTCGATGGCGATGATGCCCTTGATTGCGAGGTTTGTTTGGTTGTTGATCGTCAGTCCATCCGCAGAGGATCTGTGGTGAATGACCATCCAGATTATCAGCAATCAGAATCATGTATGGAAACAACGCACTGATCGCCGTGAATAACCAGGGTGGAGTTGGACAAGTAGTCAGCCCATGATTTCAGTAGTGAATACTGCCCGGTGTTGTTGGTCCTTGACAGGTGCGAATAGGAGCTCGGTACGTACATATCTGCTTATGAGGCTACCATCTCCACTCGCACGGGCATGGGCATATGTCATGATCAACATGTTCCCAGACTCTGTAAATGGATGAGGAATACATCAGATGGACGAGACCCGAGAGACGAGATCCGAAAGAAAGAGACAGACGTTCGACTCCTTGGTTGTGGTTGGAATTACTGATTGTGACGTTGGGGTAACCCGACCCTTCATACCCTCAGTAATCGGTACTTCTAAGCTCTCCGATTCTTGGACGCACCTAGATCAGCAGCAGCATATTGGATGGTGTAGTTGGGAGATGCTTGGAGCTGAAACAGAGGCTCGAGAAGGGGTTTACCCAGTGTAGGGTCGATGTACATGAAGGCGGGGAACGCAGAATACAGCGTTTCGACGGCGTTCACCCGGCTGGATGAGGTCAGTATCCCACTTGACACGCCAAGGACGTGGTGTGTGAACTCACTTCGCCTTCAACTGGGGTCCGCCAATATTCTTCATGAACATCATTACATCTGACTTGTTGTAATTACCATTCGCGTCGGTCCCAATTGTGAGTTGGGTGCTGCCATACACTTGTGCAGTTGCGAGGGACACCAAATCTCCGAGTAGGTCTGAGACAGGAGCAGCACCCTGGAGTATCTTCTGGTCCAGTTTCTGAGCTCTCGAATAGGCATTTGCGAAATCATCAAGGAAGTCGACGATCTGAGAAATGTTGTGAGACACTAATCGTCATGAATGAGAACACTGACTAAGGATGTGTCATTAGAATACTGGGTCTTGTAGAATAAGCTACGCGGTCGAGGCGCAGCTCCAGAAAGATCTGTGTAATTGATGACTTGGTCCATGGTAAGTCCGACAGCCCAGACGACGGGATCCTCAGTGGCCTGGATGGTGCCTAGGTCGCGCGAAATAGCAAAGACTGCGTAGTTGGAGCTGATAGAGCGAAAGTTTGGATCTGTTTGGTTATCCAGCACCCCATGGAGCAAAAATAGTCCACGGGAATTTAGATCCAGAGCTATCTTGAATGTGAGATTATTTGCCTGAATCACTGACTATGAATGACGAAACGTAGATGTTATCATTGCCACTCACGCTCTTCATGGCGTAGTAAACCGAGCCCCATTCTGCCTGGTCGTTGATTTCGTTGAACACGACTGGGTTCTGCATATTGACCGTATGGTAGACGACATCGCTGGTCGACGTCGCACTCCAACGCATCAGGTGACTTCGATCCCCTGAAGTCCAATCTACGACGGTCTTAGGACACACGTATGTGCGTGAATAGAGAATTCGTGCACCTCCGCTAATGTCCGAATACACCTGGACATCATGAGCTGCACCGTCCAGCGATTTCGCAGTTAACGCCATGTACGAGAACGGAATTGATTGCTTGACCCAATCTCCGGGCTGAAATGAAGGCGTCAGTGAAGGTAATTGGAAGTGATAAGTGACTATGAACCTCAATCGGGTTGAGGAAGGTAAGATTAAATTCCATGGGCCCAGCTTGTGCAGAGACCACGGTCTGGGTGGGCGTGATAGTCGTTCCAGTGATATTCACAGTGGCATTCAAGCTCGCCACAGGATTTCCGGGATCTCCTCCCAAGAAAGAATAAGTCAATCCATTGATGCGCACTAAGACGGACCAGCCAAGTGTCTGAGATACAATGATTTTAGCTCCCATGCTTGGCGATGGGAAGCCAACGTACTTGTCCTGCGGTAGGGGTCCTTGGCCATAGATTTGCTATCGTCGACCCATTGGTGGTTTGGTCCCAACAATTGAGGTATGGAGAGCGAACGGCAAGAGGAATTGCGGCAGGGAAGAGAGTTTGCTGAGCCCTTCCGTAATGGGAAAGGAAGAACAGGAGAATTAGCAAGTAGGCCATTGATAGCTGGGTCGCCTCGGGAGCCGGCTCTGGATGGGGACCAAGTTCACAGCAAGGTTGACGGGGTTACGATAGGACCTTGGTTTGAACTGGCCATTGCTGTTGGGGATCCGGAGATTGGCGAAAAGAAGTGCAGTGAGTCGGTGGTTATGCGCACACTGCCCTTGCAGATGTTGCAATACACCTGCCAGATTCGACTGTCTCACGCTATATCTGATGACACAGAACATAGCAAAACAAAACTGTAGACCATCCGCACTACTTGTCGTGAGTAACATTTCGTACCGATGAAGATGTGCCACGGTGGGCGCGGTTTTGGACGAAAAATCATCCAAAATATTATCCAACTTTAGGATATAAATGCTACATTCGTAGTGTGACATCTGTATGATGGTCAGTACACGTGGGCACATTTGACGGGTAACTATGACCGCTGAGCGCTGAACCCAACCCTTCCAATCATCCGCCATGGTAACACATTAACACCGCAATCCTTCACCCCTTCCGCGGAATGCCCGTTATCTCACCTATTCACCCTTGTATTCACTACACCGGAAGGCGCGGAAAGCTATTGAGATTCCCTTGGTAAATCCTACCAAGAATCAAGAAGACCTACAAGCTGCGCCAAACGGAGCCCGAAGCCGGACCGCCCGAACTCCCACTGCAGGAGTTCTGCTGCGCCTCCCTTACTGTAGTCATCTTCCCTTGCATTCGCTCGAGCTTCGGTCATTCAGTACGACTCGGGTCACACCTCATTATGCCTACCTTGAGGACTACTCTTACTCTTACTGTAGTGGCTCTTAGCTATGACTGGTCTTCGTCTCCGGCTTGTGTCCCAGTATAAATATTGAAAATTAAAAAAAAAAAAAAAGTAGAGATATTCAGGGCCTGTTCGGTGCAGGGAATGCGGCGTCATGACGCAATGTGAGAATGCATTCCCCCGGTCGGGGGAATGAGGTCCCATGGGGTGATGCTCCGTGTCTCCGAACGCCCCTCTGCCCCAAAAGTAAATGCATTTTTTATTCATCACGTGTGATGACAATGCGTCACAGTGAGTGACCAGTGACTGTTATTAGTAATAACAAAATCGTTAGCGGCCCTCATGTTCAACCTTGCACGCTTGCATAAGTACCTTGGGTGACGCTCGGGATACAGTACCCTTGGATGATTCAAAGACTTCAAAGGGCCCATCACCCTGCACCGCTCAACTAGTTCGCGCTCTCCCACGCCACGTTTCATTGGCATTTGGCTGACCTGGATCTTTCCTTCACTACATTTCCGATAGCTTTGCGACCTCCCTCAGTTACCCCCCGGTCCCCACTCCAGCAACTGTACATTATATCAATCCTGTTCTTATCCTTTATAATTTGTCTGTATTATTACTTTCAAAATAGAGAAGAACATTTCAGATCTCAGCAGTGCCCTCTATCTGTGTTCCCGAGCGTGCTGCACTCGCACGCACACTTAACGACTGAAATAAAATGAACCTACGATGGGTATGATAAGGCCCATCAAGTTTCATGAAGTGCGGAAGCGTGCACGGTCCATTTGTCGCTTGTCCATGTATTGCTGAAGCCTCTCACCTTTTGCACTCCCGAGCATGACGCATATTCGCGCGGCGCTAGCTGCTTGAACACAGTACTTTCCCAAACATATAGGACACATATACGAAGTTTCGTGCCGTGCAGAGGCCCGCACGACCGGCCGCGAATCGTACTTGTGATGTTTCGCACCTGCACCTCAGCATAGCAATTCCCAGGCCTGAGATTGAGAATGCAAGGAAAAATCAGCTCCAATTTCCTGGAAGACCCAATACTTTCCGAATTCCGACAACATGTCATTGAGTATCTGTGACTTCAGGGCTGACTGCAATCCCCATTGGCAATCCCCCAACCACCTTACATCCTCACGAACACGTACATCATATGGATAGTAGAAGTACTGTCAATGTCGATGTTGTAGTGAATAATGTACAATGTGAGTCACTGTGTGCATACAGTAGCCTAGTACTGTATATCAGCGCGCGTGTCTTGTGCACATTTCTGAAGCCGATATATAATATAGGGCCATAGATGTATTACCAAATTTAATTAATACCTAAATAAATGTATTATTAATAATGTTTTGTGGTCACGAACGTGGTGTTGGCACAGAGAATGAGAAGTGGGAAACGGGTATTCTCCCTGCGCCATTTTAATAGGGCTGCGCCGAGGAGTCTCTTCGCCAACCCCTCGGCGCAATGTGCACCGAACAGCAAGCTTCCCCCCTGGCGCATAGGAGGGGCAATGTTTTTTTTTTGGCAGATGTGCCGCGGCGCAGGGGTGGATGGTGCAGTGGTTTTCCACCCCCCCCACTAAGGAATCCCCTGTGTGAAAAGTTGCACCTTGAGTTCGACCCAGTACGAGGGTGTATTTCCGAGGTGGGAGTTTCCGGGCTCCCTAAATTGGCTATATGAGAATGAGAAACCGGCAGGGGCCCCGGCCCTTTAAGACCGGGCCAATTCCCAAAAGGGGAACAATAAGGGACGATAAGAGGGGTAATGGGTCTAAAAATAATGCGAACAGGGGAAAGAACCCTGTGCAGCACAGCCCCCTCCCCGGACCAGGGTTGGTCACCCATATATGGTTCAGGGACATTAGTCTGGATTAACACAATTACCCAACCCAAACTCCGGGTCTGGCATTGTGGGAAAGATAAGACCAGAGACACCACCCCGGTAGCGGCCCAGGCAAGACAGTAAGCTCAGACAGCGTGGGAATCTGTGCCCAAATGGGCTTAACAAACCAGCTGCTGAGTAACGGGAAAGGGGAAACCCCAGACCGTGGCTAGACAGGGCAGTCCCCTGACCTAGGCCCGAACGGACACATCTGCTGTCGGTGCATCCCAGGGAAGATCTGGGTGTATGTGCTTAAGTTGTATCTCGAAGAGGACTAAGGTCCTTGGGGTCCCTGCAAGGGGGCCCCTTAACTTTGCCCCGAACCTCCCAGTTGATTGCCCGCCTGGGCGTCGACTGGGATCCCCTGGTCCAGAGCGGCCCACACTCCAGCAATGGAGGGGTGGTGAACGACAGAGCACTGCTCGCACGGTCTGGAGTGCATCAACAGCGCCCCACTGCCTTGGAGGCTCTCGGCGCGCGAGTCGACCCTCTGTTGACGGAACACGTCGATGTCGTTGCCATCGCCCCCTGGGAGGTCCACAACTGGGAGGCGCATGTGTCATACAAAGGGCGCGCTGTTGCATTTTGGCACGCTCGACCCGGCCGACCTGAACCTTCCGCCGCGCTCGTTCGCGGCGGCCTTGGAGACTATGGAGGGCTCCTTTTTCTTTCTCGATAAGTCTTACATCTCTGTATCGTTATTTCCGACTGCATTCCTGTCTCAAGTGCTTCCAGTCCTGTTTCAGACTCATAGGGGCTCGCGCACCCCTTTACTGTACATTCTCGGTCCCGTCCCCCGTCTCTGCGTTCTTCCGACTCCTGTTTCACGCCTTTCATGGCCCGTGCGTCTTTGTTTCCGTTTACCTTACTTTGCCTCTATGTCTCGTAAAAACGTATCTAAATTGTATAAAAAAGCGCCTCTGTTGTATCAATAAAATTATCCAGTTCATCTCTTATTTTCCCTCGTGTGCCTCCAACTTTCCTCTCCAAAGCGAACTTGTTTCGCCTTTGCCATCGCTCTCAACTTCTGTTAAATCGACCTCGCACTTTTGTTCCTTCTCGCTCGCCGACTGAACCGGCCCCTCTCGGATATATGTCACCTGACCGGCTCGTCATAGCCGTCGCCCTGTTGCTGCCCCACCTTTGATACCAAGGTTATGGGCCCTGCTGTTGCAGATTAAATCCGAAATCCCCGAGAAATAAACCAGCGCGTACCTTTCCATATTCAGAACTTCGCTTACCGCATTTGTCATCATGAGCGACAAAGTCACAATCGCCAAATTGGCCAACGACGGATCCAACTGGGTCACTTACCGAAACCGGATGGTTTGGTCATTCAGGAACCGTAAATGGTCCGAACACCTTACCACTGACACGGTACCCGGCACATGGGTAACCGTAGGCACCGTAACCCCGCAGCAGCGCTGGGACACGGAAGAAGCCGCCGCCAACGATCTTATCGCGGCATCAATTCCAGATCATGTATTCAATGAAGTCCAGGACAAGACAAGTGTCAAGGACATATGGGACGCCATAAAAGAAATTTACGAGAAGCGATCAAAGATGATCACCGTCGATTTAGGACGCACACTCTCAGGAACCAAATTAGCCGAAGATGGAGACGCCTGCGCTCATCTCACCCGCCTCACAGAAATGAAAGATCAGCTCGCGTCCATGGGGGCGAGCACTAGCAATGACGAATTCGCGTCTATTTTACTCGGCTCCCTTCCCAAATCTTACGCCGGTACCATCGACGCCATAAACGCAGCAGCCGATCAAGCCAGCGCTTCCGTAGAACCAAGTCGGGTAATCCGATTAATAACCGATAAATATGACAGGCTCCTTTTGGAAAAGGGCGGCAAGTCTAGCGGCCCGGAAGAGGCCTTCGCAGCCAATGGGCAGAGACGCGACAAACGCAATGTAGAATGCCACCATTGCCACAGACTCGGCCACTACAAATCCGATTGCTGGGCCAAAGGAGGCGACAAAGAAGGCCAAGGCCCGCCTCGAAGGGACAGAAATTCAAGCGACAATCGCAATAACCGCAACAATCGCAGCAATCGTAACAGCAATAACTACAATAACCGGAACAATAATCGATCCGGCAATGCAAACGCGGCCAGTGCAGACACTGAAGATCCCTGGGCCTGGGCCGCAATTGAGGAGATCGAGGACGACTCCACCCCCACCATCACAAGATTCCCTGGGAGATTACAACACCATCACTAAGAGATATAATTGTCAATATCTGATGTAACAGGTATTTTCAATTACCATTGGAAGTCACAGTGCAACATATATTCTAATGGAGATATACTGTGATGATAATAGCATCATGATAAACCTTATGGTTTAAAGTATATGCTATCTTAGTCACAATGTGATTGTAACTAAGTTGTCTGATGATTGTAGTCCATCTATGTGGAAATCATAAGTCACTCAGGAGGGGTTATAATGTGCCCACAAGGGGATCGTGATCTACTTGTATAGTTGTTATTGGTCTCTTATAAGTTACTCAGGAGGGGGTTATAATGTGCTCATGTAGAGATTGTAATCCATTTGCAAGAACATCATCAGTCTCTTATATGTCACCTAGGAGGGGGTTATAATGTGCCCGCATAGGTGTTGTAATTCACTTGTGTGGATGTTATCAGTCTCTTATAAGTTGTTTAGGAGGTGGTTATAACATACCCACAAGCAGGTCATAACCCACTTGTATGGTCATTATTGGTCTTTGATTGATCACTTGGGAGGGTATTATAATGTAGTCATGTGGGGGTTATAATTCACTTGCACCAATGTTATTGGTCTCTTATAAGTAATTCAGAAAGGGGTTATAATGTGCCCATATAGGTGTTATAATCCACTCATGTGGGGGTTATAATCTACTTGCACCAACATTATTGGTCTCTTATGAGTAATTCAGAAAGGGGTTATAATGTGCCCATATAGGTGTTATAATCCACTCATGTGGGGGTTATAATCTACTTGCACCAACATTATTGGTCTCTTATGAGTAATTCAGAGAGGGGTTATAATGTGCCCATATAGGTGTTATAATCCACTTATGTGGGGGTTGTAATCCACTTGCACCAATGTTATTGGTCTCTTATAAGTAATTCAGAAAGGGGTTATAATGTGCCCATATAGGTGTTATAATCCACTCATGTGGATGTTATCAGTTTCTTATAAATTGTTTAAGACATACCCACAAGGGGATGGTAATCCACTTGTGTGGTCATTATTGGTCTCTTATAAGTTATTTGGGAAGAGGTTATAATGTGCTCATATAAGGGTTGTAATCCACTTGCATGAACATTATTGGTCTCTTATAAGTAATTCAGAAGGGGGTTATTTTATTTTATTTTATTATTTGGACATTGTGTGTCAGTGTTATCAGCCCGATGTGTTATCAGCCCGATGGTGTGAGCCCAATGGCTCACAATGGTCATGTGATTTGTGGTGCATCCAAGTCAAAAGCAATTTCACAGATTTCCGAGGTGCACCGTCCAATTGATCATGTAGACCAAAAAAATCTAATTTTTATCTAACCAAAAAACTAGTGGGGCCTACTAAACAGATCCCAAGAAGAAACAGCAAGTCTAAGTATCACCATCATCACTGCATTGGCAGTCTCACATCCAAACCAGGCCTACTAATCAGATCCTATACCGGAAGCGGCAGATGGAATCTCTGAGCCCTCCTCCTCCTCCTCTGCCATCACCATTGCTGTATTGGCAACAGCCTCATCTGCAAGCCGTCTAGCCCTTGCTTGCTCACGCATAATTGCTCCCGCACTGTTGCTCCTAACATCATCACTGTTGTAGATGGTACGCGGGAATATTTTTCTGGGTGTGAAGTCAGCACGAATAATTACAGAAGGAAGACTCAAATAAACTTACTCATTCCACCACTGCAGGAGGCTAACAAGCTCGTCCTCCGGCATCAGCCCCTTGTGTTCAAGAATCTCTCGGTAGAATGCGCGGTACGGAAATCCACCAATCTGGATATTGTTTTGGCCACCCGGCCCGAATGCCGGCTCGTTCGAAAGCGCAAAACGAGTCTACATGACATTGATGAGTGCAGTACCACAGGGGACAAGTGACCACTTACCACCGTCGCGACATATGCCACTGATTCATATGTCACAAATGACACGTCGTGCAACGAGGCATTCCCGCCACGTGTCGACCTGTCGGTCTCCCTTGCGGAGCTTGGGGAAATGAATATGTACTTGTACGCCTAAGAATCGATGTGTCAGCGTTATGAATTAAAAATAAAACAAAAACGAACCATGAGAAGCACAGGGCCACGCAGGAACCCCTTGTAGATATCGTCGAGAGTGAATACATCCTGGGGCCAGAGAAAGGCGGGATGGTCGGCCGCGGTAACGTTTTGCGTGCCGTGACGAAGTGAGTCGCGAACGCTAAGAAAGGATGAGGTCAGAACCTAAGTAGAGGAAATAAAATGTCTTACCTGTCGTCGGCCCAGTTGAGTGTGACAGGGCACAAGAGACGACCAGAAGTGCGGTGGTTAAACCCAAGAAGGTGTCGGGCAATTGGGAACGCTGGCTGCCAGTCGATACAGGGCCACAGCCCGATCGCACCACGGATCCCATTTATATCTCCACGGCGCGCTTGCTTGCGACCTATATCAATCTATAATGACAGTAGGTTAGAATAAATGACTGTCACGGGCCTTGCCACCCCCGCTACCAGTCTGCGTCGCATTAACCTTGCCGGCATTTCTGCGCAGCCCCACCGGTACCGATGCACATGCAGTAAAGATAGCCTAGGCACTGGAGCTGAGTGAGGTATGCAGCACGACGTACCGCCTTGTCCAGCTCCAGGGACAACTCAGGACCGGCTTGTTCCCCGGCTCTCTGAAGGACGTGGATTATCCCAGGCGCGACTTCAACAAGAAGCAGGAACTTCTTATACAGCTTATTTTCACTGAAGTCTTTCATCAGCACGATCGACAGCTAAGAACTAAGAACGGATAACTCACAAATCTGTCCGTGTGGAGTCTTCATCGACATCAGGGTCGCGCGATGCGCCCTCATCGATGATCTGATAGAACGTGTCCCACATCTCAACACACCGGCCAAGGATCAACCCTTTCTTCTTCCAGTATAGTTGATCGACGAGAGGTGACATGGGGTCATCGCTCTCAGTCTCAGAACTGGAGTCCATGTAAGTGCGTCTTAGTTCTGCGCGCAGCGGTAAAAAAAAAGACGTACTTCTCGTCAGAGCCGTAGTTCCGCCTCTGTGCATTGTCTGGTGGAATGTTGCTGTCGTACATAGGGGGGGAGGCAGTCGAAGACTGTGACTGAAGACCTCCAAGTGAGCGTCGGGGTAGATCAGAATACCGTTTACGACGCCCATTCGCGTCCACCTGGGGCTGTCTTCCGTGTAAAATCCGCATCATGAGTAGAACTAGAGAAGAGAAATGATGGAACGACCCCAAAAAGAAAAACATCGAAGCCTACTTATATCTGGCCTATGAGGCGCTGATTGGTGCCCTCCGAAGTGACTGGCGGCCGAGCTAGCGAATTTGAGCAGTGAACTAGCAAATTGTGCTAGTCCGGTGAGTGTAGTCGTGACATACTAGCGACTTGGAAATGGTGCAATTGAGGCACAGATAATTGAGTCGTAGCAAATGTACAATGTTGAAACGTACGATATTGACCGCCACCACTGTGACCAGTGTGACACCAGGCTGACCGATGCTGCGCATTCCAGGCTCTGCTTTCTTGCGATTCCCAAGTCGCCGCTCACCTGTCGCTAGTCGATCGCTACTGAATTGTCGTCACTTCTTTTTTTCCAACGGGAGCAAAATACCTGCAAATTCATAGCCTTAACACGGCTCGCACTGATTCCAAGTTGGGCCCACCATACCGATATCACACCGTCATGCAATTCCACGGGCCTTCCTCTGGTACCCTTGAGTTCCATACTACCGTACCATGCCATGATTATGGCGATTCGTACGTGGATAAGACTCAGGGAGTGCACCCGCACCCGGTAAGAGTAACTCTCCGAGTCTGTCAGTCAGTTCTGACAACTGTCACTTATGAATCGCCGTCCGTCTTCTCCTAGCAAACCGAGGTGCCTGTCCCAATGTGGCGGCTGGGGCCTAGGCGACCGTCGTCTGTGCTCATTGCGGAAGGCCCCAAAACACAGGCTAAGGCGTGCTCAGGCGCTGTGCGCCAAAAGGAATGGCGCGGCGCTCGTTCAGTACTGTCGCTGGCCCACTACTGTCGCAGCGTGTGTGGTCTACTGCCCGATCTTGGTTCCTACTTTCCTTCCACCTGCCGTGTCTTTTCTGTCGTTCGCACAGGCATTTGTGAGGATTTTCGGGCATGGACACGTTCACGAGGGTGGACTAAGGTATGTCGCGTAACTCGATGTACTACCAATACTCACTAGTTCCTACTTCATTAGATTTGATATATTTTGATGTTTCAAAGCGTCCCTTAACGTGTGCTACTATACTGTCGATTCGTCCAAACCAGCAGTTCACTATACTACCCGCGATGTCGTTATACTGGATGAATAATGATTCGTGGACGCCGTTTTTTTCCCTGTGGTTGTTCCTGGTTGTGCTGATCCCACTTGCCCGATCCACATACACCGTGACGCTGAATTTTACTGTGCACGAACAATTCACTTCCATCGCTGACATTTGGACTCACAATGACCAGAAGCCGTTACAGTATCCCAGCAAGTGGCCGATGCAATGCATGTGGTATGGTCTTTGTGCGTGAAGGAAATCTCACTAAGCACGTACGCGACAATTGCACCGCCGCTCAGACGCGCTCTCAAGGTCGCTGGAAGCACGGCGTTTCAAATTTGTCGAAACTTCGTCGCACACGGAATCCTCAAAAGCGGGCAGCAGAGGAAATCCCATGTATTGGTGAATCTCCGAGTCATACGGAGAGCGAGCAGACCGACTTCACCCGTCACAGGGATATGGTATGTGTTTTGATTCGTGCATGAATTCTATTCTTATACGTTGTCCAGGATGTCGCACCTGACAATGCTGACGAGACCTTGGATCCACCTCCCAGCAAGCGCCAGCGTCGGCCGACCTGGAAGGTTAGGGAAACGGCCCCAGTTGACCTCCCTGAGGGTCCGGGCCAGCTGGACTCCCCGAATACTGCCAGCGACATCAGACCCGCATCGCCTGAGAATACCACCGTTGTGATACGCACGAGCCCAAACCGATTTGCCCTCGTACGGGAATACCGACAATATCCATCATCGGTCCCCGATTCCCTGGTCTCATGGCATTCATTCATCGCCGACTCCGCTATGCCTCCCAAAAAGCAGAGGGAGGTCCTTGATATTATCTACCCATATCCGAACGTCGGCTCATTCCTATTCAATTTCACATGGAGGCGAATGTGTGGTATGATGTCGTCCGCAAACCGCGCTTTAGTGATGGCCGTGTTGCTCGACCCGCGCTTCCAGGCGACCGACCTCAAGGGAGTCAACTTCCCTCAGATAGAGAAGGAGCTCAAGGACGACGTCCAATCGCCGTGGGGTGGTAACGGGTGGCGCCGGTCGAACGTGGTCATTGAAGTCCCTACAGGGTCAAAGCCGACGGCAGCTTCACGTCGTGCACAGGCGAACGCACGCACACGAGCCCGACGACGTGATGAGGTTGATGTTGATGCCGACCCCTATCCGCGGCACAAAGTGACAATTCACGATGTCCGCACTCGATCCCTTCTCCATACCATGGTCGAGACCATTCAAGAGGATTCAACCGGCAGGGAGCTACACTGGCATGGCTACAAAGAGATTTGGCAGCCACCGTACCCCGGGTTTCCTCTCGAACGCGTTTGGGGGGAGTTGTATACCTCCGACGCATTCTTGAATGCGGAACACGAACTGACTCTTTCACAAGTCGATTCACCGCATCCTTGTGTCATAATTTCTTACATGATATGGTCCGATTCGACGCATCTAGCACAATTCGGACAAGCCAAGGCCTGGCCCATTTATGCGTACATCGGGAATCAGTCGAAATACACACGTTGCAAACCCACTGCGCGTTCTGCTCGTGTCATCGGCTACATACCACCGGTACATCTTTCACTTCTTTCCGATACCAACTTATTTATCATCGTTCAGCTCCCTGATTCCTTCGCGGAGGAACTAGCAGCTCGGGGCGTCTCACAAACCCCAGCCCTACTTACTCACTGCCGGCGCGAACTTTTTCATGCTGTCTGGCGACTGATATTGGACCCAGAATTTCTCAACGCGTATGAGCATGGCGTTCTTCTGCCATGCCCCGATGGTGTTTTCCGACGGGTCTACCCCCGAATATTTACATATTCGGCAGATTATCCTGAAAAGTGAGTCACTAATTAAAATGAAGCTACTATTTCGGTCTCAGCCCAAATCTTAGGGTCTTGATTGCGACAGTCCGCGACATGGGGCTGTGTCCATGTCCGCGGTGCGCTATCAAAATAGAGAACTTCCATGCTCTCGGAACGACAAGTGATATGGCCGATCGCGTCTCCAAAGTTCGACGCGACGACAACAACTTCCGATCCCTCGTTGGAGAAGCACGGGACAACATCTACCGACGAGGGTATGCCATCCAAAGTGAACGTGGCGTCGAGTCCCTACTCAAAGCGCAGTCGCTTGTCCCGACACTGGTAAGTTATTCAGTATTGTCTGCAGGGGTTTTGGATTCTCATATCATCTCTAGAACGCATTTTCACACTCCCTCAAGGACTTCAAATTCGATGTATTCCTCACTCTCGTCGTCGACCTCTTGCACGAATTTGAACTCGGGGTATGGAAGGCCCTTCTCATCCATATCATCCGGATACTCCATTCTCTTGGCGCAAAGCAAGTCCAGGAATTTAACTCGCGGTATGTAAACACTCCTTGAATCACGTCGCATGGGGCTAATTATATATCTAAGCTTTCGACAAATTGCACCATTTGGTAGCACGATCCGTCGATTTACTCACAACGTTGCAGACTTGAAGAAGCTCGCGGCGCGAGACTTTGAGGATATTCTTCAGGTATGTCCCGGTTTATGCATGTTCACGTATAGTACACCGATTTATATACTGTTCTCAGTGTTGCATCCCCTGCGTCGAAGGGTTGATACCCGCACCGCACAACGATAGTATTGCGGGTCTGCTGTACATTGCGAGTTATTGGCATTCCCTTGCAAAGCTGCGAATTCACTCGGACACCACGCTCAACATACTTGACAACGTTACAATTATTTTGGCGAAGCTACTTCGCGAATTTTCTCAAGTCACTTGCCCTTACTTTAAGACTGTTGAGTCCGACCGGGAATACAAAGCAAGGCGCAGGGCAGCAGATCGCAGGGCATCCCATCGACAAGGCCATGTAGCGCCACCCATTGGCGTTGGTGAGAAGCGGCCAAAAACATTCAATTTATCTACCTACAAGTTACACGCTCTCGGGGACTACGTCAACACTATCAAGTTGTTTGGGACAACCGATTCTTACAGCACGCAGATAGTACGTTTCCGAGTCGCGCATAATTTGTGTGGTTACTAACTCTATGTCACGCAGGGTGAGCTTGAGCATCGCACAGTCAAGAGGCACTACGCGCACACAAACAAGAAGGGCTTTGTCGATCAATTAGTGAATTTAGACACCCTCGAGGCTGTTCATGAGCGAATGTATGACGAATTTGCCATGTCCGAAGGTAATGCCGCTGCCGTGTTGCCAAAGGCAAGTGACCAAGGGCAAAGCGATTTTCTGGGTACCGGCGAAACCAGCGATCTCGACCCAGCAGACGGTCTCATGCAGCGGTATAACATTGCTCAAGACCAGTCCAATGGGATTTATCTCCCAGACTTTCTCAAGAACCCCCAAAACGCCTCTGATCCTGCTTTCAAGGTGCGTACCGGCGTGCAGGAAGTTGGCGCATTGCATCTAACAATACGCCCAACCAGAATTATCTAAATAGGCTACTGTGCCACTTACTCGCCCGACATCTCAACCAGGTCGTTGTCAGCGATGAACCAGAGTACTCAAATACACAACTTGCCGATGTATATATTCAACACAACAAAATATTCTCGCACGCAACTGCAAGGTATAATTACACGACATACGATGTGAGACGAGACCATGACGTAATCAACTGCAACACCACACGCCGCGATGTCATGCTGAGGGCTTGCGACGATGTCCCGGGTCAGCACCCATTCTGGTATGCACGGGTCTTGGGCATATATCACGCCAATGTGTATTTTGGCCTTGAGAGTCATCCCGAACGTATCGAGTTCTTATTCGTACGGTGGTTCGGGCATGCTCCCGACTGGCCAGGAGGACCCGCTGCCCGTAGACTGGATCGCGTCGGCTGGGTTCCTGAGCACGATGCCTCTGGTGCTTTTGGTTTCCTTGACCCAGCTCGCGTGGTTCGAGCCTGCCACCTGATACCGGCCTTTGCTGAGGGAAAGACCACGCGTCTACTGAGTCCCTCTCAGATGCGGGACTCACCGTCGGGTGATTGGGTCCATCACTATGTCTCCAGGTCAGTTCTCGCAGGTTTAAGATTGCGTATTACTAAGTCAGACCTTAGGTTTGTGGATCGAGACATGATGATGCGTTTTCTCGGTTGGGGCATAGGGCATCGCAATCAGCCGGATTTTCCCCATGAAGCTAACGCACTTATAGCTTCCAGAAATGATAGGGAACTCGATCGACGCGAAAATTCA
Source organism: Lactarius pseudohatsudake (assembly GCA_021525015.1). NCBI lineage: Eukaryota > Fungi > Basidiomycota > Agaricomycetes > Russulales > Russulaceae > Lactarius > Lactarius pseudohatsudake. Next base: position 98,914 of record JAKELH010000094.1, read on the forward strand.
GGTAGCAGGAGTTACCGATAATACTGTAGAAGGTGGAGAGGGTGGAGATGATGTGAGCATCAACGGTAGTGACGACGACGACAATGGTTCTGATGTTGAGAGTGAGGACCTCGACGATGATGATCAAGTCATAGAGTTTGAGTACTAGTGCCGAGCTAGGAAATGACAGATAGTAGCACTACTTGACTCACCGTCTTTGTCGTAGTTGTCGCCGCCTTCATTGTTGTCACCTTCGTTGTGCTGTTGTCGCAGTCGTCATAGTCGCTTCATCGCTGCCGCCGTCCCCGTCGCCTTATCATTATTGTCGCTGTTCCCACCCCTCCTCATTGCGGTCGGGGTCGCACGGCCTCATCTCGCGTTGGCAGAGCGCCCGTTGGGGGTGGTCGAGTGGGACCGGGGTCATACGTGACTGCCAGTGTGTAGTGGTAATGGGGGCTACACGCAAAACGCGCTGGCGGCATTGCCACAGTCATCATAGTTGAGGCCGCATGGACGGGGTCGTCACAGTCGGAATCGCACAGCCATCATCGCGGTTGGGGGCCCCACATCGCTTATGGCCGACCTCCTCTGATCCTCGTCGTTATTTGAGGTGGTAAGGTTGACTGCCACTACCGTATACCCCACGGCAGCGAGAAGTCGGCGAGCACAACCGCACCAAAGAGGGCGCCGGTGTAGCTAGTCGGCTTCGGCCCTGCGTGTGGTGTGGTATGGTGGCAAACACCAGTTAAGTGCAGGTGTGAACTTCAAGGCAACAGGGAAAAAGCGGGGGAAATTTACAATGAGCGGTATGATAAAATTCGAAATTAAAAACAACGAAGTCGCATTCATTGTGATTGGTCTTGATCGGGTTGTTTGCCACCGCTTGGCCCCACGCGCCAGAAACGCGCCAAACAAACGACTCAAACGACTCGTTCCCCGGGGCGGGAACCGCCGCGCAATGATGAATCAGCGATCGGCCCTGCGGACCGGTCACCGACACGTGACGGGAGTGGGGACTTTCGCGAGAGAAGTACCAGGATCCCACGCCACGGATTACTGTAAGCCTCCTTGACGCAAGCCTTGACGCAAATGTTTCGTTTTTTTTTCAAAGTCAATTGAAAGTCGACGTCCTTTCCCGCACCCCAGTCACACCATGTCGCCTCAACCCCTCCCCTGCACATGGTCTGCACTCTGACACCCCCTCAGCTGCACCGCCATGGTCATGAAGACGCGGCTAATGACGAGGCTTCAAGCTGCCTTGTTGAGTTTTCTTTTTTCTTTTTTTCTTTTGCTCCACCTTGAACCATTGCAGGACCACGCATCCTCTGCTCGCCTGCCGCACGGACACCACAACCGCTGCAAACCCAACACCGCTGCAGCCGCCCGGCCTCCTCGCTACCCCAACTGCTACTGCCCCAACCATGCCGGCCCACCGCTCAAAAGCCCCACCGCGACCCCAACACGGCAAGCCCCATGCCAAGCTGCAACCCTGGCCCCGCGACTGCTATCCCGATCCCTTGGGACCCCGACCCGCCGCGCACGAGCCCCGCCAACACGATGCGCAAGAGCCCGCGACTTCCAACCAGCTGCGACACCACCGCGACACGGTGTAAGGGCACCGCAGCCCTTGAGCGCGAAACTACCCACTATCGACCACTTCGGTCTCGTCGGCTCGGCACGTGACTCGACTGCCTATCGCGGATGATCACCAAACCGCCACCAACTCGTGTTTGTCGTCCTCTTCCTCCTTGCCTCGTTCTCCCCACTCTTCCGTCTCTCCATCATCTCGTCTCAACCTTCGTCGCTCTTTCTATGGCCAAATATGATTAACATTTCCGATTCCGACCCTCGATCATCCACTATCCCTCAACGACTCTTCATCCGCGACGTCGTCAAGGGGCTTGCCTCGGAAAGCCTTCTCCATCATTTACCACTCCATCCCTCCGTCACTTTTGCTGCCCTCGGAACCCTGGAACTCGGTGCATGCTTACACCCACGACCGTTGAGCGGTCTAGAGCGGCGGTCTTTGTCTCGGACAAAGGCGCGCCAGACATTTTATTATTTTCTTTGCCCAACTCTTACCATCGTTTATCGACTCAGTGCGCCTCGTCGACGCCACCCGCGTCGCCTCGTCGACCTCTCTCCTTCAACCAGTTAGACTCCTTGTCGCCATTCTCCTTCTTCCTCTTACTCCCCCGTTTCACCTCGACGCTTGCCCGAGTACAGCACACGCCGACGACGCCACTAGCGCCAGGGACGGAACGTTACTTTAGCCTTACGACCGCTCGTCTCTCGTAGTCTCCCGCTTTCCCTCGGACTCCTTCACTTTACTTTCCCCCTTTTCTACCCACTATCCCTCACAAACTTTCGACTTAGCATTTTACGACGACGACTCCTTACTTACGAATACACGTAGTATATAAGGACTCGGTCTCGCGCTCAACAATGTCATCTTCTTTCCCTGCGTCTTTATCGCTCTCGTCTCTTCTCTCTCGCGTGAACCAGTGTCAGTTCGACGGGGCCGGTCTGAATCGAAGACACCCGCTCGACTTCATCAACTCACCGTCCCTTTTACCCCTTTTCTAGTTGTCATCCGCGTCGTCGCCACGCGTGATCCGAGCCTCGCTCGACGTCCTCGGTCGGCTTCTAAAGTCTCGGACAGCTCGCTCGTTCAACGATCATCATTTGGGCCCTCGTGCCGACGAAGACTCGACGGCAACTCCCCTCCTTCCCTTTCCTCTGTCTAGTCCCCAACTCGGCATCACCTTACTCACTCACGCGCTTTCGAGCACGTACAACGGCAAGCCCCACCTCGCCCCCATGTGCCATAGTAGGTTTTTCTTTCTACTTTTTGCTTCACCTTGAACCGTTGCAGGACAAATGTGCAATGTAGGCCACCCCCGCTTACCTACCGCACCGACACCGCTACCTCACCACACCCGCACGCTCTTCGTCTCGTATTTAGCTAAGTTTATTTTCTTCTTTCCGCTCACCTTGAACTGTTGCAGGATGGACAACAGTGCAACGCTGCCATTGCCTCGTCCATGTAAGCCACCACCTCCACCCGCCGCACCAATACTGCCACCATGCAACCGCTACAACCCCAATGTCGTCGCAGCTGCACCTGCTTCATTGCCACCCCAACCGTCATCGCCCCAACCGCCCCACTCTGCTGGCCTGCCGCGCACAAGCCCCATCATGTCGCCACCCCACAAGACCTCACCACCTCCAACCGGCCACGACGTCACCTCAACTCAGCAACCCACGCTACGTCACAACCATCGCAACCACCGCCGCGAGCCCAACTGCACCACTTCACCACCACGCCGACCCTCACACAAGGTCCGCCATGATGGCCCACCCCAACACGGCGCGCACATCCCCCACCCCGCCATGCCATGACCTCAGCTCCAACCCCGACCCCGCAACCACCAGACCGTCAGACCGTGTCACCACCATCCTGGCCGCACCCACTTGAGTTTACCTCTCCTAGTACAATAGTCCTAGTCATGTATTCGTTTTAGTTTAAATAATCTATTTTTGTGCATAAATGTGGCAAATTCGGTGTGACTGCTTGTGTGACTGTAACATGGTGTTATGTAGATAGTGCACATGTGTGCGAAACACTATTTCATTTTAGAGGTGTTATAATCATGTTATAACAAGTATGATTCAACATGACCATGATCAAAGCCAGAAAAAACAATGTATTGATGATACAGATATTGTGATGAAAAATGGCAAATCATAACAGAATCATAAGATTGGCAAGACTGTGATAATACCTGTGATTCATCACTTTGCAATATAACTTTCCCCAGAATCTTGTGATGGAGCTGAAGCCATTGCCGCGCCAGTGCCCACTGCGAGGGTGGTGCCAATGGGACGATCCGAAGAGTCTTGCGAAGGTCGTGGCCCATCGACGAGACGAGTGGTAGGCTCTCCATTTTGCGAGCCGTCAGGCGCATGTCCACTCCAACGCAGAAATGCATCGCACTCACCGACGAGGGGAGTGCAAAAGGGGTGGCCATGCGAATGGGGCGACCTGCATGAGGGGCTGGGGGTTGAGCAAACCGGGGTATCGCAGAAAGGGTAGGAGCAGTGCACCTTTTTCACGCCTTAAAAAAGATGGGAGGTTGCGCAGACGGGAGGGCGCAAATGAGGGGGGGGGGCAGTGAACGAAGTGCCACTGTTGTCGTGGTTGTGGCTGCATTGTGATTAGGGTCATGCGCAGCTCATATTGGCGGAGTGCTGGTGGTGGCGGCGGCGGCGGTCGTGGGAGTCATGGTTGGGTACGGTTTGGATCGCATGCAGAGCGCCTCCGCTGGCTTCGGGGTCGTCACGATCAGTCGCGCACGGCTGGGTCACCGTAGCCGGCCCATGCTGCTCGTGGCTGGCGTCAATGCAGCTGGGTAGTCATTATCGTCGTCCTTGCACTGGAGTTTGCTGCCATCACTGCATACCCCACGACGACGACGAGATTCAGATGGCGAGCACGAAGGCCCCAAAGAAAGTGCCTGGTATGGCTCGTCAGCTTCAGGGTGTGCTGGCGAATGCCAGTTCTGCATAGATCTGAACTTCAATCGTTTGTCGAAAAATCTTATACAGGGGAAGTCTCATACATACGAATGTGGATTCAAAAAAAAAAACCAAGTCCCGTTCGTTTGTTGATTGGTCTGGGCGTGGGAAGTTGCATTCGTTTGTTGATTTGTTGCCAGTGATCGGTCCGCTTTTCTATCGCACTCACTTCCCCACTACTTCCCCCCTCTTTATCATAGCCTTCATCTCTCACTGCGGCCCTCGTGACACCCACATCGAGCCCACATTCACGAGTCAGTAAAACTGTGTTTATTAACCCTCTATGCGTGTATTCTTTCTCCCATGGTGACCTCTCTAACGTCTGAGCCCCACAAAAGGGAAAAAAATACAGTATGTGTTTTAGTTGACGTGGCCTCGCAATATACTCACATTAATTGCGGGCCCTCCCCCTGCCATACAGCCGCCGTGGCCTCACACCCCAACGACCACAGCCGTCTATGGCACCTCGACCACAGAAGACGTTGTCTTCTGACACCGTCTTTTGACGCTAACTTACCGCCCCAGTCCTCGCCATATCATGAATACTTGTCGTACGTCTGCAGTTTTTTGAACCTATCTACTCCTTACACCTAACTAGCAGCTGTTACCCTTTTACAGATTGGCGCCTATCCAGGTAGGTTCCCTGCTGACCCCGTGTGCACATAATGACTATGACAGCGACAGTGAGCGCTCGACTGTCACCTCAATCATGACCCCCATGTCACGACCGCTGGTAAGTACATTTTCTCTTAACCCGCCCACTGCTTTCGTTCTCCATTGACCAGTCACTTCACTTAGACCGACTGGCATGTGCCTGCCACCCCGTGTCCATTTTTAAATAATAATATAAGAAGACGAGTATCAGTCCACCCATTTAAGCTTATTACACCGTACTCACATTGATTGCAGATTCACATGGCTACCCTGGCACCACATACGCCATCGTTGAGACCACCAGGCCACCGCCCCACATGCACCCTCAGTCACACCACTGCCGCTGTGAACTACTGCACCCCGATAACAACGACAATGACACCGCCATGGGGGTGTGCACTCACGCAAGTGGAAGTGATGACAATGACAAATTGACAATGATCATAACAGCGGCAACGATGACAACCGCGTGATGACAGCGACGTGATGAATTGATAGTATGGTGGTGGAGGTGACAGCGAAGTGATGACGATGATGATGACGTGGGGGGAGCGTGGCCTGAGCGTGGCGGTGGCGGGGACACGGCGAGGGATGTTGCATTATATTTTATTACATTGTTTGCTGTATTCAACCACACTATCATAGTACTGTGAAATATATCATAATTCCACACAATTCTTGAGGGTATTGCGAGACACAGCACTGGTCATGAGTACCTAGAATCCCCGAAAGCAATCGCAATTTCTAACGGTGATTACAAATCACCAGAACAATTGTGCCCTGTTACAATGAATTGCCAAACTACGTGACTCGATAAGACCTTATAATTCCGGCCAGAATTGTAAGACTTCTGACCAATATAATATCTTATAAGCGCTTATTAAAAAAATATTATTTTGCTGATGCACAAGGTCGGGACGGCGAACGGTGATGTGACTCGGAGGCGGCACGTGCTCATTTCACCCACAACCTGCCCGACCCAAGTCCGCCGAACTCAGTAGTAATCGCAAAAGGGATCAACTGTACAGTACTAGTAATTTATGACACTCATCCGCTCCAGGCCTGCCCGTCGCAACCTCTCGCGAGCGCCATGACGCAACCAACTGACGACTCACGCTTACGTTGCGTTCATCCTAATCCTGACCACTATCGATGGCTCAGCCCTCCGCGCTCAAGCCTCTCTTCGCATTTCTGTCCTATGCTTTTATACAGGCAGAGTTCTTTTTCTATAACATACCTGGATCCCATGTCATTGCTTCCTATGTTAAGTCTTCCCAGAACTATCCCGGTCGCACAGTCCTCGGAATCCTCTTGGCCCTCTTCGCCATTCGCACCCTTCTTCAGTCCCGCACCCGCACAGACAACGGAAAAAAGAATTTTATGCAGTTTTCAGCAACGGTCTGTCCGATGAGTTGTAACCACCATCACGCTGACGTACGTCTGACGCGACAGGAGGTCCGCAACCTTGTGGATGAATGGACAACAGAGCCCCTAGATCCCCTGCTCACTTTGGAAGAACAATCCAATCTTGCCTTGGTACCCGTGGTCTTTAGTACAGTTGGTCCCAGGCCGAAACTCGCCAATACTGGCAAGCAGGTTCTTAATCTTGCCAGCGACAACTTCACCGGCCTCGCTGACAACGAAACTATCAAAGCGCGCACAATAGAGACGCTCCGGAAATATTGTTTTGGTATCCATGTCGCTCCTGGATCCTACCGTATTAATGGTGCGTTCCTGTATCAATGCGCTCATTCTGTGATGGAACGGTTTCGGTTTGCAGAGGTCCAGATGTATCTTGAGCGCGACATCGCAAATTTCCTCGGTACAGAGGCCTCGATTCTGTATTCGCATGGATTCTCAACAATGCCTTGTATGATCTCTGCCTTTGCAACACATGGCGACGTCATTGTTGCCGACCGGGGTATCAATTACGCCATCCAGAAGGGCTTGCAACTTTCGCGTTCCACCGTTCGCTGGTTCGATCACAACGACCTGAAAAGCCTTGAAGACGTGCTCCTGAGCGTAGAAAAAGAACGTCTTACGAGGCGATTCATTGTTACCGAGGGTATCTTTAAGAAGGATGGCGCCATGGTCGATCTACCAAAACTGGTAAGCTGTGCGTGGTCAGACAAGGCGCTTGCATTCTGACCTCATTAATAGATTGAACTGAAGCACAAGTACAAGTATCGTCTCATTCTCGATGAGAGCATCTCCTTTGGTACAGTAGGCCGAACCGGACGCGGTCTTACGGAACTCTATAACGTCCCGGTATGCGTCTCTTTTGTTTCGCTTTGTCGTGTGTTGGTTCAACCCAACTACACAGGCCACACAAATAGATATGATCGTCGGATCACTCGCCAACGACCTCAACTCATCAGGCGGATTCTGCGCGGGCTCACGTATCGTTGTGGATCACCAGCGCATCAACGGCACATCCTTCATCTTCTCTGAAGCTTTCCCAGTGGGCCCAGTGGTCTCCGCCTCAGTAGGCATCAACATCCTGCGGAACACGCCGTCGATCCTGAGAAAGCTGCAGGCGAACGTGCGCGCGATCCGGGCCATTCTTGATCAGGTCGAGGCCATCACGATCCCCTCGCATGCCGACTCGCCGATCATCCACATCCACCTGCGTTCTGCGGCGACGATTTCTGCATCCACATCCGCGTCCACACAACCGCCGAACCCTGTAACCTTTGCGCCGCCTGAGGCACCGTCGTTCGTCATAACAGGTGAGGAGCGCTTGCTGCGGGACATCGTGGTGGAGGCGCTCGCGCAGGATGTGTGGATCACGCGCGCTCGCCGGTTGCACGGGCAGGGGCTGGTCGAGGCGCGCCCGAGCATTCGGCTCGCCGTCACGTCGGCGCTGTCGCTCAGGGAATGCAGGCGCGCTGCTGGCGTCATCAAGGCTGCCGTCGTGAAGGTGCTCATGAAGGGCGAATGATTGCGCCTGTTACACCCGCGCGCCGATTCGGGGCTCTGCCGTCGTACTTTTTATTTCTCGCCCTTTACAGTCTATATCGCTCTCCTATACTCGGGTACGCTATCTCTATTACAGTTATACATGCACATGCACGCAGCTAAGCAAGCAGTTAGGAAGCGTTGAACGTTGAACGCTTGTCGTCAAGTTGTGTGAAACATGGTCGATATGCAAGTTTCTCGTTTCCGATGGGCTTCCTTCTGGGATATGTATGGCTCACGGGATATCGGTGACAGGGGAGCACGTATTTTGTGAGCTTCATCGACCCATCAACTCAACCACTTCAGACTTCGTCTAGCAGCCGTACAAAGACTTCTGGTATTAATAGATTTCTAAGTAACTGAGCATATAGTCTACAGCTGAGCCACAGCACCGTGTTCTAACAGCAGCTGAGCCATTTCATCGTATCCTTTTGACGAGGCAACTTGGAATGGCGTCCTTCCCCCCCCATCCTCCCCATCTACGTTCGCTCCGTAACTGAGTAACACTCGAGCGACCTCGACTAACCCCCACTGGCAGGACGAGGCTTCATGTAACGGAGTCGAGTGGTTGTCGTCACATGTCCGCCCTATATTCTAGTGGTCGCTGCATAACGTTAACCCTCTTTTCCTCCGGAAAACCACGAAAGTGGGATATGTCGTGTAACGGAGTTTTGCCATTTTCACGCCGCGAGTTGACATCTGCGTTGTGTTCGAGTAGCACTGGAACAGCCTCGAGTTCTGCATAGGTCGCTGCTATGTGCAGCGGTGTCAGCCAGTTATTCTTCCGAGTATTTGGATCTGCGCCGTGATTGAGTAGCCACCGCATGATGTTGACGGTCCATCGATCGACGCAATGTATAGTGGAGTGCTGTATTTTTGTCACGGACATCTACGACCGCACCGTGCCTGTGGAGTAAATTCGCGACACCCTTGTACATAACTTAGTAAGAACTTGTAAGAATTTGAAACAATGTTAGCATAGATGATGTTGTCACATCGTTCTGTCAGCGTCGTGATTACCAGATTTCTATCATCCGCTCTTCATCTCTTCATCGCCTTACTCGGGGACAACACTTTGAACGCAGTCGGAGATGTCCATTTGTTGTCCACTTTAATTATGTAGGGAAACCGAATGAGTCGCCAGTGGCTCGAGGACAGCTCGGATGCCCACTACGAATATCGGAGTCTGTCAGACAGCGCCCGAAAAATGCAGACAGAAACTGGATCCACAAGACCTCTTGTGGAGTCAGTAGACTTCCATTCCATTCGATAAGGATACGGCGGCGTGGGCGAGTGCCGATGAACACTGGCGAGGCGTTAGTCACGTCATAGGGCAGGTCGTGGATCGCAAACAATGACAAACGTCCCCCCTTTTATGTAATCGTCGTCCGCTTACAAATTCACACCCACAAAAAAAACCATAACAAGCAAGGTCGAAGTCGCTACAGTAGAGTAAAGGCCTCTTATACTCCTGACATCCCATAGGGGTTATAACACCGCCCTCCTCAACGGCCGGTACTTTGACGAGCGTTTTACTGGACACGGGTTTGTCGAATGGCCAGTTGGTCCACTACCCGTTCGGGGTACGCAAGACCAAGACGCCCATTCCTCCTGTCATCTGTAGTTCCCGGCCCCATTTGGTTATGGACAATGCGCTTGCCGCTTCCTCACACTTTTAATGGGCACCAGCCCTCCCAATGCCATCCGTGAACTCCTCTTCCCACCTCTGAGAATTGACATGCCCGTCCCAGTTTCCTCCGGTCACCAACCTCCCAACCCCATTCAGACTCAATTAAAGAGTCCCAGATCTGCCTCGAGCCGACAGGGCTCACTGGACTCACTCCCTTCTGCGGGCTCGGGGGCCTACGATACCAGGGTTATCCCACCTTCCCATGAAGCTCGCACTCTTGTCCTGTGCTTTGATGGGACGGGAGACCAGTTTGACGCGGATGTGCGTGCATATATGCCCTCACTGTCTGCTCATGTGCTGCTCGTTGACCAAGTTCCATTCAGAACTCTAATATCATACAGTTATTCTCTATGTTAAAGAAGGGCGATAAGAGCCAACAGCTTACCTACTATCAGGTCGGCCACGAGACACGAGGCTCGCTTCTAGAACATGAGGCTCATCCACCATGCTTCTATAGGCTGGCATCGGGACGTACACGATTCCAGAAGTCGCATCGCCACATATGGCAAAATTGAAGAAGAACATCGATATGGCCGTCGGTAGTCACCTTGATGCGCACGTTATGGGTGCGTCCTAGTTGACGGTTACAGTCCTCGGCACGCTTACAATCACACTCGTAGGGGGGTATGAATTCCTGATGGAGCATTGTACGTTCTTTGATAGTCGTAAATGAAAATAGCGTTTCTTATCTTGGTTCTTAGACCATGCCGAAGACAAGATATGCATTTCGGATTTTCCCGTGGTGCATACACCGCTCGGGCGCTGGCAGGCATGATTCACAAAGTATGTTGTCGCGTCTGTGGATCCGGGCAATCACTCACTCGGCTGGCGCAGGTCGGTTTACTTCCCGCGGGTAACCACCAACAGGTTCCCTTCGCGTACAAGATGTTCACTCGCAACGACGATATCGGTTGGTCTCAAAGTACCATGTTCAAGAAAGCATTTTCGGTGGATGTTGAGATGGAATTCATTGGTGTTTGGTATACCCGTTTTCTCTGCTGATGGCCTTTTCGGTCTAACGCACTCCGTAGGGATACGGTCTGTTCCGTCGGGTTGATTCCGCACACCCTCCCATTCACACACTCCAATACTGCTGTCCGTTACTTCCGCCACGCCATCTCACTCGACGAGCACCGTGCCAAATTTAAGGCCAATCATTGGCACCTGGAGCACGAACACAACCATAAAGGCACGAAACTCGGGGAGATGCCGAGGTCAAATCAACGTCATCCTTATTATCATAGCGGCCATCATCGCCAACATGACCATAAAAGGCACGGCGAAGACCCCGAAGACGGGCATTGGAAGACTGATGTGCGCGAAGTTTGGTTTGCTGGGTGTCACTGTGGTACGTGCAATCGTCTCGAGGCCGCACTCCCGATCTCTGAATCATATCGTCCACGTAGACGTCGGCGGAGGGTCGGTCCCGAACGGTACACGAAACAGTCTCGCCAGAATTCCACTTCGTTGGATGATTCGCGAGTGTTTCCGTGCCAAAACCGGAATTCAGTTCTACCGTGAATCTTTCAAGGATATCGGCCTCGATCCCGAAACACTTGTAGACCCTAAACTCTACGCACCGCGCCCGCCTGCACTGACGCCATCTGCTGCTCAAGTCGCCCGAGTTTGGGGTTCGGCCCATGTTACGGAACCAACTGATGGGACCCTAACGGACCAAGCGCCAGCTCCCCCAACTGCGGCTGTCACTTTCAAAACAGAGGAGGACGAAGAACTCGTAGACGCACTCAGTCCGATCTTTGATGAATTGAAAATATCGAAAAAATGGTGGATCCTCGAGGTCATTCCAATGCGCCATCGTGAGCAGAATCGGAGCGATTATACGTGGAAGTACTTCTGGAAGTACGTATTTGTGTCTATCACTATTCTTCGTCATTCACACGGGTTGGCTTTCCCGCAGAATGAACATGGGTAAAGGACGCACTGTCCCCAAACCAATCCGTCACAACAGAGAGAAAGTCTATGTGCACCGCTCTGTAAAGATCAGGATGGAAGCTGAGGGACTGAAAGGCGGGAAGTATGTACCCAAAGCGAAGTTCCAGGGTTTCGACCACGAATGGGTGGATTAATGGACGCCGGATCTTGTCGTACGTTCCTGATGATGATCAACTGTTGTATATGGAATCTCTCTTACATTACATGCACCCTTTACACTACAACGCGCATGGTTCTTAACTTTCAGCGCTGATCTGTAAGTCTTTCATTAGTGTTCTCAATCCTATCGTCACCTCGTATCATGAAGGAAGCCCATATCGTTACTACACATCGCCTTTGAAAGCAGAGCGCAGACTGGTGGTAACCTCTCGCGTTCTCTGGCTGGTCGTAAGTTGCATCGATGTAACAACGCCCTCAAGAGGCCGTACAGCCAGAGGATATGGCCCCGTAAGACTACCCGGAGAGGCCGCGGGTCCCGCCACCGGATCCTGATTAGTGGAACGGCGCCATGGTGTCAAGACATGGTCGGTGTCGCTTCACCAGGAGAGATTGACTCATGGAAAGGGCGTTCAAGATTTTTTTTCATACCTTCCCTCGGGCTCCTCTTACTAGTAATACTACAGCAGCGACTCGGAGTTGGTGTTCGATACCGGTAGCCATTACTGAGAGAAAACGCCAGTAATGCGACTAAGTTCAAGAGGCTAGCAAGAGCAAACACCATTAACACCGCGGAGACAGAGGTTACGAGTAGTGGCGTGGCACCGTTCCAGTGGCCATGATGTACTGTATGCTTGGATGTATGTCTGCGTCTTGGTCTGCGTGTCCCGTGGACTCGGACGGAGGGAAGAGCGCCCATGCCCTTATGACCTAACTCCACTAATACGCCCAGCGCACGGCTGACCAGGATGTTTCCGCATCTTTTGTTACTAGGCGTCGACTTTGTCGACTGAAACCTTGCTTGTCTTGGCGACAGGTTTGTTAGTCGGTGTTTGCTTCGGTCAGGCAAATTATGGAATGGAGAGTACAGTTGTAGTCATTACAAGAGCGTATTTCTACATTGGAAGGACAAGTGTTAGAGGTGTAATCCGTGCTGACTGCCTAACCAGAGTTAGTCCCGCACAGGCAGCGCGAGGCTGTTTTCCAAAGGGGGGAGATCAGCGCGGAAGGCTTTTCATAGCTCAAAGAAGACTCACGATGTGATATGCGGGTCAAGTGTTTGTGACAAACTTGCCAAATTCGCCGCTCCGATAACGCTCAAGTGTGTTTTTTTCCAACGCGGCAAGCCGTTGGTCTTCTTCTCGCAGCTGTTCATTTGGATGGACCGTAAAAATCCGTTGATCGAAGTCTCTGAGCAGTCTGATGGTGTCTCTACCGCGGCTCCGTGACAAGGCGACGTAGGCGTTAAAACCAGTTAGGGCACCGGAGGGTGGTTTGGCGATGTCGACTATGACACATTCCAGTGTCTGACCCTGTGACTTATGTCTGTGAAGGCGTATGCGGGGATGAGTGCGAATTGTTGTCGATTAATAGTGACACCTTTCTTTCCACCGAGGTTAAACGATTGTCGAGTGGGAAAGAGGGGAAGAACGCCATGTGGTAATCCGGGAATGGATAGTTCACACTGGAAAGGGTGGAACAAAATCGCGGTGGGCAGGTAAGAGAGCTGAACATTGTTTGCGTGGGATTTTTCGAGCGGCTCTCTCGGATCGAGAACGATGTCGATTACGATCCCCCGAGAACCGTTGGCTAGACCGGCGTGAGGGGCAGTGTTGTAGAGCAGCATTGTTTTCGATGGCGATGTCAACCTTGTGTGGTAAATTATTGGTTTTGTTGAGTTTTAAATGCGCGATCTCCAGTCTCTGCTGCAATGAAAGTGGTGACCGTTTACAACTGTCAAGGGCGTAGAAAGTGTAACGCGTGTGGCCTGTTCTACGACAGTGTTGTTCCAGCATGCGAGCGTTCCACACAAATACTGCACGGGCTTGAATGTAGACAACGAGACTGACAATTGCCAGGTTGTGTCTGCGGAGGAAACTGAAGCGTTCAATTTGAAGGGGGACATCCAACAGGTATTTCGCTCAATCAGACATCAATAGCCCTGCCAGGCGGTTTGACAACATCGCCAAACACCAGCTTTTGCCAGTGGTCGTCGAAACCACCTGCGCCGCCGCTCTTGTCACGTACCGAAGCATTCCCGGCGCCATCGTCATTGTCACGGGGTTTCTTCAATATATCGACAAGGAATCGAAGACATTCTGCGTCCAACTGCACCAGCACATCGAGGGAGGAACTGCAGAAGATGGACTTACCATTGTCGCCGAGACAAACACTTCGTCGGAATGGGCCGGCTTCGTACAACAAGTACCACACCGGAACGGGTTGGTATCTTTCTCAGCGAAGCTGTTGTCTTTCTCCCAAGGCGTGGCCCGCGTGGCTCCAAACAACGTCATCGTTTTGAACGGAGTTAGTGACACCGGGAGCACCATTGCGAAGAAGGAAACTCGCGAAACGAAAGAAACCCCGAAACCTCGAACCAAACGCGCGAGGAAGACTTAAACGTTCGAAGACTTAAACATTCGACAACGTGGGGGGACGGGTGCAAAGGAGGGGAACGGGGAAGATCCAAGCTGTATCAAGGAAACGGATAAGCGAAAGCGAAATACGCGTGCCCCAAAAAGGGGTAAAGGTGTTCTCATCAGTAAACTACTCAATGATCATTTGTGTGTTGAATGTCAATTTTGGGGTGCTCGAACAAATCGTCAGTGAAACGATCATGGGCATTGGGCAGTCGATATTTACATCCAGTTTGACAGTATTTGTGTCGATTTGACCGTATGTGTGTTTGTTTGGAGTTGCAGAGAATTTCGACCTGCCATAAGACCTTGGCAAGCAAGGTGACTTTCCTTACTTTCCTTTCTCGCACCGCTCCGGCGGCCCGCGCTAGTTCTCCCCTCTGTGCTTCAGAGCTGTAGGGTCTAGTCCCCCTCGTTCCCCGCGGTCCCGAGAGTCTCGCACTCGCCCGCGCCCTTAGTGGTTCTAGAGTGACGCTTCCCCGACCAAGGTGAACCTCTGTGCGACGTTACGAGATCCGCAATGACCTGCACGACCGGCAGCGCGACTTCACACCTCCTCAAACCCAACGGACTCTAGGCTCTAGCTGCACATAGAAATGCTCACCGGCAGTTTAGGGTAACACCGCCACCGAGGATTTCTGTTGGAAAAAGCGCCCTGGCCCCTAACTTCGTACAGTGCATAAATCCTGAGGCCTGAGGCGACAGTGAGGCATGAATAACTGGCCAGGAAAAGACGGCCCAGCTACTAGTAAGTACCACTAGTGACTACTGTACACTGCCTCGTGGCCAACGCGGCGGCGGCGAGCGCCAATGAAGGTGCACGAACGATAGACGCCTTGGGGACGACGCCGGGACAAGATTGCAATATCAAATGAAGGTCGTATGCATGGGCGACGTTTACATGTTCCTCATAGAGGAACGCGGCCTTGATATTTTGGAATCGCGCATTCAAGTTCGTGACCAGATCAAGACGAGGCGGCACGTGCAGTACTCACATCCGAGTCGGCGTGGGCGTTGTACCATAAAACTCCGGGTTTGGCAAAGTTTGGCAAAGACCTTTCTCCATGCTTGCGGCAGTATCAATGGCCGGGGGTATTATATTTCGCGTTCTACGGTTCGCTGGTTCGATCACAATGACGTCAAAAGCCTTGAAAAGACACTCTTCTGAATGTCGAGAAGGAACATCGGAAATGTCGCAGACCTCTTACGAGACGATTAATTGTCGGCGGGGGTATCTTTGAGAAGGATGGCGCCATGGTCCATCTCTACCAAACTCTCGTAGGTCGTGCACGGTCCGAGATAGTACCGTCGCATTCACTCGATGAATAGATCGAGCCGATCCTTTCAAGTTGGCAGAGTGGGCCGAACTAGATCGTCGTGCGGAACACGCCATCGATCCTCAGCTGCAGGAGGAGATGTACGCGCGATCCGGGCCGTTCTCGATCGAGTCAAGGCCCTCACCATCCCCTCGCGCGCGCGCTGCCTCGCCGATCATCCATCTACCTGTGGCGACGCTTTCTGCATCCACAGCCGTGTCTGCGAAGCCGTGGAACCCTGGAACCTCTGCGCCGCACGAAGTACCGTTGTTCTACGTCGCAGGTGGGGAGCGCCTGCTGCCCCCGCGCCGATCCGGAGCTCTCCAGTCGTACCTTTTCTTTTATCCCGCCATCTATGGTCTATATCACTCTCCTATACTCGGATTGAACGCTCTCTCTATTACAGTAATATATGCATACAGCTAAGTATATATCAGCTAGGAAGCATTGAACGTTCATTGAACTCTTGTCGCCAAGTTGTGTGAAACGTGATCAATATGCAAGTTTCGCTTCTCCGATGGGGCCTTCATTTTGAGGGTATGTATAGCTCACGGGATATCGATGACAAGGGAACGCGTATTCTGTGAGGTCCATCAACTCATCAACTCAGTTCAGCAGCGCCACCTCAAAGGCCTCAAACATCATCTAGCAATTATAAAAAGAATTCTGGTAATGACAGATCTCTAAGTAACTGAAATGTGAACGCATATGAGCTACGGCTGAGCCACAGCACCGTGTTCCGACAACAGTTTCGTTATTTCATCATATCCGTTTGACGAGGCCACTTGAAATGGGGTCCAGCCCATCCTATCCTTCTCGTCTACGTTCGCTCCGTAACTGAGTAGCACTCGAGCGACCTCGAGTAACCCCTTGGACGAGGCTTCATGCAACGGAGTTGAGTGGTTGTTGTCACTTGCATTTGGGTCTGCCCCGTGTTTCAGTATGCGCCGCACGATGTCAAGCACCAGATGGTTGGAGGCGGACATGCTGTCGAGTAACGGAGTTTTGCTATTGCTACTCCGCGTGTTGACGTCTGCGTTGTGTTCGAGTAGCATTTGGACAACCTCGAGATGCTGACTGCATGCTGCCATGTGCAGCGGCGTCAAGCGGTGACCGTTCCAAGCATTTACATCTGCTCCATGATCGAGTAGCCACCGCGTGATGTCGACGCGTCCAAGCATAGACGCAGTGTATAGCGGAGTCCTCTCGTTGTTACCTCGAACATTCACGTCTGCACCATGCTTGTGGAGTAAATTCGCGACACCGAAGTGTGCCTTGTACAAAGCCGCCGGGAGCGGGGCCACGATGCGACCACTATCCGCATTTACTTGTTCCGGATGCTTCATGATCAGATGTTCTGCTAGGTCATAAAATCCACAGAATGCGGCATAATAAAGTGGGGAGCCAAAACCCTGTGGCAGGAAGTACGAGAAAACGTCCCAGCCTTCGTCGATGTTGTGCACCCGGAGCCACGCTGCGAAATGTGGTTTGGAAGTGTCGAATAGATCGCCTATCCCGTCCCGTACTCGTGACGACACCTTCTCAAATTGTGCATGGTCCACCCAGTGTTGAGCAGCGTATTCGACCAGAGGAAACCCTTTGGCATCAACGTCGTCGTCCAGCCGGAGCAGTGTTCCCAGGCACGCCTGCGCCAAGATCGCATGCGCCCCCTCGAGATCGATGTGAAACCGTGAAACATCTTCTTGGGACCGTGCGAGACGAGGGGACGTGAGGTATTCTTTCACCGAAAAGTGCGAGAATTGCACCACCCGCGAACCACCGGAAGAGACGATGGTGACCAAGCTCGAACACGTAGAAAGCACGGCTTCCTCTTGATCGTTCCACCGCCAGTCATCCTTCAACTTCGGGATCCCTCCGTCCCTCGACACTTGAAAATCGAACGCCAGTAGTTCTGCGAGCTCTTCGACTCGAAGCGGCCGGACAGCTACGGTAAGGCACTGTAAAAGACGATGGGCGTTATTCTTTTGAGCCTTATTGATGTTCCTCAATATCCGCTCGTATGTCTCGTCCAGGGACTCGGGCAATTCATTAAGGAATTGACGGAGGTTCGGTGGGAAGCAATGTCGCAGCGCGTCCAACTGGCAAAATACCCATCTGAACCTGTGCAACAATGTGAGAACCTATTGTTAGGATGGAATAGCTCGACACTCTCACATTCCATCGGCTCCTTCAGTCAGCGTCTCGATCACAAGCTTTTTATCGTCCACTCTCCATCTCCTCATC
Organism: Lactarius pseudohatsudake; assembly: GCA_021525015.1. NCBI lineage: Eukaryota > Fungi > Basidiomycota > Agaricomycetes > Russulales > Russulaceae > Lactarius > Lactarius pseudohatsudake. The sequence goes on from JAKELH010000094.1 coordinate 116,859, forward strand.
GCCGTACTCGAGGATGAGTTGGCGACATTTTGAATGTAGTCGAAGATGTCCGATTTTTGCCCACTTTCGTTATGTAGGGAAACCGAACGAAATGCCAGCGGCTCGAGGACAGCTCGGATGTCGACCTCTGGGCGACTTGTCGCGCATATGTGAAGTCCTTGCAGTCGAAGATCGACGAGTTCCTGCAGAAGTTGAAGGACCTCATCACGAGGAGACGGAATCCCGGACGAGTCTGGACATTCGTCGAGCGCATCCAGGACAATGAAAATTGTGCCCTGTCCCGACAGTCTCAGCATCTTTTTCAGGCATTCCTTCAAAGTGTTGTCACTCGGTTGTCGGGTGCCATTTTCGTGTGCTTTGTAAACGTGGTAGACAATATCGCAGCAAGGACTGGAGCGACCAGAAAGCTGGGATATGAGAGAACGTAGTAGGTCGTGACAACTTTGCTTGCTGAGATCCTTGAAATCGAAGTAAAAATAAGCCATGATAGCTGACCCGTCTTCGCATGCAGTCATGATTTCTTGAATGACGGAGGAACTGGCGAGAAATAAGTTCCGACAGGAGGAAGGCAAGGAACAACATACCAAATGACGCTTTTCCCAGAGCCCGCTACGAAAATCGGAGTCTGTCAGAAAGGGCGAGCGCGAAGAACGTTGACAGAAGCGCACGTTTCCCGTGGACCCACAAAAGGGAGCCAGTAGACTTCCATTCGATGAAGATACTGCCTTGGAAGAACCACACGGCGGTTCCCTTGTGTTGAGCCTTTTGTGTAATGTTATGATTTATGGACGGATCCACGGGAGAGAGCCACGCTCGTAAGAGCTGTTTTGTCTGATTCCCTGTGAGCAGGTGTAAGCGCGAGCAGCAGGCAACGGCGACGCCAGGAGATGACGAACACTTGATTTCGTCTACACTGTTTGCAGTCTGTTGGATGATTGATTTTGTTTCTGTCGCCACCACTCTTGCCTCCTTTCCGTCTGAAAGTATAAATGTTAGAAGGGTTCGGTGGCCGGCCAGACACGCCTCGCGTACCGTCAATGACTACTTGGACCTTTTCATCAACGCATTGCATCCTGTCGCCTAAATCCTCCACTTTGCCGCTCACGTCGTCTACTTTGTCAACGATGTCGTCTACCTTGTTGCCTACGTCATCTACCTTGTCGTCCATGTCGTCCACCTTGTCGCCCAAATCGTCCACCTTGTCGCCCATGTCTTCCACCTTGCCGCCCATGTCTTCCACTTTGTCGTCCACGCTCTCTACTTTACCATCGACTGCTTTTACGTCGTCGTGGACAATGTGTGTGATCTTCAGGACTTCTGAAAGTGCCATCCGAGCCTCTTCTTGCGTCAATCGGTCTAGCTTCTTGACCGCATCCTCCAGATCAGTCCTTCCGGCTAATCTCTTCAGGAACCTCTCTACGCATACTTTCAGCGGGGATTGAAAGACGGCCAATCGGAAACTCACTTGCTGATCCACGCCTGAGCTCCTTCGTTGCAATCCCAAATATCCGCAGTACCTCCACCATTATCTCGATGATTATGTCTGCCATCGTCGCAGTCGGTGCCACCTGTGTGTAATTTTCGAGCCGTTTGAAAAAGAACCCTATGCGTTCGAACAGCTCTGCGAGAACATCTTTGCTCGCAGAAACATCCTTGGCAGCCTATAATACCTTCCATGTCAGCACGACCCGCCTAAAGAAATAGATAGGAAACTTGCTGAAAGGAAGACACCGATGCCCGCAAAGATCACTTTCGCAGGCGAAAACACCTGCAATATATATATCAGAGGCTTACATTAGTTCCAATGTCGAAACTTACCAGACCAACGCCCTCGGAGACAGCGGCAGAAAGCGCATACAGGACGTTTACGGTTGGGATCAACCACTTTGTCAATCTCTCATCGCCGCTGTGAGCTTGGTCGAACTCCCGAACTTGATCTTGAAGTACGGTAAGGATGGCGCTAGTAGAGTCGCAGGACTGCAACTGAGAGGCAAGTGGGTGCGCGAGAAGGTCCTTCTTGGTCTGCTTTTGATACGCTTTCAGGGCAGTTTGGAAAATGGCTTGGAAGCGTGAGGAAGCCGCGGATGTGGTTGGTGTCTGGGACATGACAGCAGTGTCGACTGCGGAGGAGTGATGGGAGGACGACCCGCCTACAGATGATGACGGGAACGAGGAATGGTGTACTGTACAGTGCACACCGCCTCATGGCCAGCAAGATGTCGGCGACTGCCGATGCAAACGTGGGCGTGGATGAACGATAGGCGCGAAGATAGACGCACAGACAGATTGGGATGTTGTCAGGGCCGCCAGCAGTCGCAGAGATGTGAAAGACCCGTTGTGCCTCCAACTCGACGATTCACCTGGGATTATTCACAAGGGGCGCGGAACATATCGGAACATATGTACGCCTAATACTTTCGAATGGAAATTGTTGCCCACGCGTGGAATCCATTGGCTTGTTGCTGAGATGCCCACAGCACCTGGCCACGCTTGGGTACTTGACTGTGTCGTAGGACTCGACAGTCTCGAAACGTAAATGTTCGCTACCAAGTTCGCTACTGTACGCAAGACTGGACGTGTTGAAAAGAACACGTACAGTATAAGCAAGCTCCCACGCCAGAACAGATTACCCCCGCATTGTTCGCGAAACCCCTACCCACTACCCTTCATACATACCTCCAGCGCACCGTATACTTACATTTGCACCCTCCACGGTCTATGACCCAACGCGGAATATTCCACACTTGACGGGCGAAATCATCATCATTCTGAGTTCCTCACGTTACAATCGACCTGGGCATACCCACAGTTCGGGCATAGGCTTCCACGCAGCAAAGTAGCTCCACGCGCGTGGCGCGACATTGACAGTCTACCTCGCCTGCCGGAGCGAGGCGTGCCCCCTTCATCTCTCGAGTCGCGACAACATCATGCTGCAGAGACGCGCTGAGGATATGGTCTGTGGTTGCTGAACATGTACATTACGCTGACGTGCATCTCGCTGCCTGGACGACGCTCTTCGCGGCAACGAACGCGCATGTGGCGGCGGATTGCGAAAAATACAAGGGGGCGGCATCGGGAAGGTCGGCCGGCCAGGGTGTAAGTAGGTACACGAGCGCGCGCTCGCGACGAGTTCGCGACGTAACTTAAGTTAGCTGGGAGGCAACGGTCCGCGTCGCCGGCGAGGTGTTGGCGCAGTCACCACGGCCACGAGGCGCGAGCCAGCCGAGGGTGCAGTCCGGGTGCGGGCGTCCGTGGACGGCAGGCCAAAGCTGACCGACTCGATTCGGAAATCCCTTTGTCGTCGTTTAAGTGTGCACGTGGCGGGCCACTTTAGGCTTTTATGTCGAGGTCCGGTTTTGGATTTGTACCTGAGCATTGGGTGGCGCAGTTGTGCGAATCTCGTCTGTCGCTGTTACATGGAGTGTCGAAAATTATGATTGATTCGGTTATTCAGCTAACCCAGCTGGGGAACAAGGCCAATGGATACTATGGTCTAGTTTAGGACCCCGGGCTAGCGAGTCGCGAGGAGGGATCTTCGCGACAGGTGCGTAATTACACGGTGACGACTGTACTGTATGTGTGTGGCTATCATACGATTCTTTTCTGTGGCGCACCCCGTGGTGCACACCGCTCCCAGGCACAAACCCAGCAGACTAGTAAGTCGAATGTTGTGTGTGAAACCATGGAAATAAACAAAGCGATGAGAGTACAAGGACTAGCGATTCTCGGAAAGGCAAGGCTTGAAGGAGGAGTGGTATGTCGTCGACTGTTGAGTTTACAAACAAGGCAAGCCAAAGCGAGCAACAAACGAATTCCCAAAACGGCGCGAATCGCCTTGTAGCTTTTCGCAACGCTTGCATAAGCGCTCGCATATTCACCTTCAACTTGTCTTATATTTAACCACTTGACTCTTTGCCTTTCTCGTACTCTGCTCAGGAAGCGATCTCTTCTCTTGTACTCTCCTACCAACAGCATATTCAGACCCCCTTCAAATCCTCTTCAAAACACTTCCACAATGTTCCACGTTTCTTCTCGCCCATCACACCAACAGCACCACGAAATGTATCAGCATCAGCACCCCGCTGCTCCTCTCCCAAACCTCCAGCTCCCGCGCACCCTCAACCGACCCGCATTCACAGAGGTGCAGCGCGACGCCATTCTTGCCGTGGAGCCCAGCCTTGGGCAGGTGCCTTTCGAGTATATCCGGAAAGGCCTCCACGCGCGGGGTGAAGAGTGCGTTCCCTAGCAATTCATTCGATCTCTTAGTAGCGGTTCCTGACCGAAATCCCCCTTTTTTGCAGGCTCATGGCATCCATCAACGCAGCCAAGGTGCCGCCGCAGCTCCCGCGTACCCGTCTCCCAGCCTCCTTCGACATCGCGCCGACGCACGGCACGCCTCCCCCGACGCACATCCTCGCCGTGCAGTCGAGCCCGTCCTCTGGGCGCCCCGTCTCAGACGCGGTCTTCCTCGTCCCGGCGCACCACATCGTCCTCGCCGCGCACTGCGCGCACATCCCGCGCCTGCCCGTCTCGCGCCCACAAACGCGCTCCAGCGGCGCGTATGCGGTACCCGTGATGCCCCTCGTCGTGCCGCACGCCGAGGCGTTCGCCCCGCTGCACGCCTTCCTCGTCGCGCACCGCCTCGACCGCCTCATGGCCAACCTCCTCCCAGTGCCCCCCGCCATGCTCGCCGCTACCCGCACCGGCAGCGCCAGCGCCGCGGCTGGCCCCTTTGCCCACGTCTCTGCGCCCCAGGTCGCCACGTACCTCGCTGCGAGCGCCGCGGGCGACAAGATGAGCGCCCTCATGGCACTCACGCGCACCGTCAGCGCCATATGGCGCAATGCGTGCGCACTCGGCGTTTTTGACCGCGACCTCTGGGCCGCCCTCGACTTTTCGTGGGAGGTCATCCTCGGCGCGATGAACATGGTCGCCACTGGCGCCGTCTAGACCCCATGCCCCGACAACAAACGACGCATCTCTGTTTTCTGCTTGCAAGATATTTCTTTCTTTTTTTAGACACTGTTTCATGGTTTCATGGGACCGCCCGCGTCGTGGCCTCACGCCCTGGCGGCGCTGCGCGATGGACAAGGCACATGCGATAATCCTTCCCAAACTGCTGTATCTCTAGCTCTTTTTCTCCTTGTCTCACTCAAAACTGCCGGATCTCTTTCTCCCTTATATACCTTTATGTGCACAGGAAGGCCACAGCTTTACTTCTACCTCTCAATACCCTTCGCTCACACACACTTAATGTCGATCCACACTCCCACACTTTCCGCGCTGCCTTCTGCTGCCACTCCCGTGCTATCAGTTACTTATAAACACATCACTAATTTATCGTGTATTGACTTTTGGCACATAAAGACAATCAAAAACTGTATCCTCTTTTTCCCCCTATACACCCGTATCGAGCTACCTTGGAACCGTAAGCCCTTCGTTATCAGTAAGTTATCTACATCAGAAGTAAGGGCCAGGGGCATACAGGTGTCGACCAATCAACGCTATTTTGTTTCTTTGACAGATGTGCGCCCAACCTCGAGGATTGTCGTGGTGTCGGGCACGCCGGCCGGATCCAGGTGTGGCCTTCGGCGTTGATCTTTGAGATGTGGCCTCGGGTATTACCGTGACGTTACTGCGCGCTTACGACGATCGGATTGCACAGGCCGGCGCCCGCATGCATGAGCGCACTCCACGCTTCATGTGGATGGTACTATAGTTCCCGTACCTATGCAAATTCCCTGTTGTTTGCAAATTTTTTACACGACACTTGATCACCACTTCCTGATATCCTTTCCACTCAAAAAAATTACTGTATGTATACTAGGGTATCTAATTATAGGAACATACAAAAAAAGAGGATCAATGGGAATACACGTCCGTGGTGAGGTCAAAACATCGCGTTACAAATATTTGCAGAGGTACGGGAAAACTTGGAGTTCAGAAACAAAAATAAATAAAAATCATCATTTCGTTGCATATACACCGGTCTACAACTATGTAAAATTTAATGTACTTGGGATGTGTTGTTGAGGCTAGAGAAAATGTGTATTGTCGAATTTGCATAGGTACGGGAGCTACAGTACAATAACTAAGTCCGTGCAAAATAAGGTGCAAAAGAGCAGTTTTTGATCAGAAAGGAAGAGCAAAAGGAAGCTTGTCGATCTTGACAAGATAGTCGAGCATGAGACCAGCCCAGGTGACCCATCCCATGTGGCCGTTGCGAATGAAGTTCACTGAACCAGTCACGTCAGTTATATCCGCGATGCAATAACAGAAAATAACACTCACAGCCGCAGCTATCGGGCGAGTCGAGGTCGACTGTGACGTATTGCCAGATAAGGTGAAGCGAGGTACCACCGATGGTGACATAGAAGAAGTACGGGGTCTGATCGTTGAGAATACCCGCGTAGGCGAGGGTGGAGACGAAGAGGACGGCACAGCTGAAGGTGAATGGGCGAACAAAGTCACCGAGCATCACAGCCGTCGACTTGACGCCAACCTTGACGTCATCTTTGCGGTCCTGGCAGGCGTAAATGGTGTCTGATGTCAAGTCAGTTTCGCACGGTGATACGGCGACGAGCGAGGTGGGAACAGACCATAGTGCATGGTCCAACCCCAAGATCCAACCATCAGGAGGGTGAGTAGCTGGACATCGACCTCATTGGTGATGGCAACCCAGGAGATAACAAGGCCGAAGTTCATGGCAATTCCGAGCCACGCTTGCGGCCAGTAAGTGATGCGTTTCATGAGTGGGTAGACAATGAAACTACACCGGCCACCATTCCGTCAGTTCCTGGCTCACGGAGAGTTCAGACGAAAAAACGTACAGAGGGAGGAGCTGAGCAATCGCCGCCCAGAATGCGACACCCTTGTAAGGCATGTACAAAAGGACGCCGGCAAGGTATTGGAGAATCAAATAGATAACGGCGGCAAAGACTGACACGCGACCGCTGGCAAGAGGGCGTCCCTTGGTGCGCTCTGGGGCTACGTCAGATCGGAGCCTCGACATCAGAATCATTCTGAACGTACCAACTCCGGCATCGAAGTTGCGGTCGAAAATATCGTTGATGGTGCAGGCAGAGCCGCGGACGATGAGTGCGGCAATTAAGAACTTGAACATCTCAGTCCAGAATGTTGTCAAGTCCAAGCTCGTTTTGTACGCGGCCATCGTCAAGCCCCACGCTGATTTCGGCAGTCAGTTAGATACTTCGAATGTGGATAAACGAGCCTACCAAACGGCCAAAACATGAGGATGGTACCAGTAGGCTGCATTATGTGTAAGCATCTTCACAAGACTCTGCAATGCAATCACGTACCTTGTGAAAGCGGATGAGTTCCAAATATGGACGAACTTCAGGAGAGACGAGTCCCAGAGGAAAGGGGAGCTTTTCTGGGACGGGAGACTTGAGAAGAGGAGACTTTTCCGAGGATGGAGCCATTGCAATGAAATTAATGATTAAACGTCTAAAGAGATGAAGTACTGCGGGATGGAAGAGAGAAACAACTGAAGAGAGAACGATGCTGTCAGGTCAGGTCTTGACACGAGGGTTTATATATGTCCGACGCCCCAGCCAGCTCTTCACTGCGTACCTCTCGTGACGCCGTCCGGTCGTCGTAACCACTGAGAAGGCGGATCAATATTCCCAGCTCTAGGGCCTAACTCTGAACCATGAGGGGATGAGCACATCAGCCCGGCAGTAGCGGCATTCTCACGAGACGCTGAGTCAACAAGCCCTAGATGATAGGAAATTACAACCGATGGTATAATGATCGTGCAGTCGCCAAGTAGGCGGTCCGCGATCGCCATGGCAGTGCCCAACAAGCGAGGGTTTATAACGTATGTGCAATTGCTTCCTCACAGCTTTGCCTCGGGCAGAAAAATTTGTCAGAAAAGGCTGCGCTGCAAAACATGTCGGATAAAATGCAATTAGAAGTGCAGCTATTGTAACTCAATCACTCATTGCACGTCTGTGGTTGGTGCTCCACCTGTGAAACACGATGATACAGTGACTTCGATGTGACTTACAGGTGACTAACTAACGCAAGTTTCTGCGGGCAAGCCAATGGGACAGGCCCGGGTTTATTGCGGGACTGCGGCCTACTGTATGGCTTCCCCTTCGATGCCGGTGAACATCCGGTTTTGATCAACCTGATACAGTACCCAGTTGACCACGAGTCACGGCCATCCGAGTCGAGTCGGGGCAGGCACGCGATTGATGAGCAATGTGGTGCATTGCATGCCGTTGCCGGGACAGCACCTTTCCGGGAGACACTTTAGTGAAGGCGAATTCCTTCTCCGGAATCTGGCTTTGTTGATCCTGTGCGATTTGATCCCTTGGAACTCGGTGAACGTTGGGCGGCGGTGGGACGTCCGCGAAATTAGCTAAGCAAGTGGATCACGTGGGTCCGTGACATCTATACAATAATTAGGCATCGCTTTGTCACGGAGTTGTCGGGCTTCGAACCTTTTTTCCCGCTCGCTTGCTGCCTCGATTCCCGTGTCGAAATCATTTTTTAAACACTCAATGTGTGCTTTTATACTCCTTCTTGCAGCAATTTTTTTCTGGGGTACGCATGATTTCATACAAAGCAACAGCGTGCATTGGCGGGCATCAATTCAGCCACTTCGGAGTAGGCCTTCCAAGCGGTTCCCCAAATGATCACATGCCCTCACATGACCATACGGTTGCGGTACCGTTGCTGGCTTCGCAGTTTCTGGATCTCACTGATGGCTTTTTGGTTCTTCGTTCAATGTGTTAACTGGCTGTTGTGACCATTTTAATCCTGCTCCCTCGGTGTTCTCACACGTTAGGCTTGCACTCCCCAACTCAGCAACGGTGGTTCTTCGTCCCACACAGTGTTCGGTGTCGCGTGGGACCAGCCTCTCTCGCGTTTTGCAAATACTGCACCCCGTTCCCCTGTGCGGTTCAGCATTGTGATTCGCAGCAACGGAGAAGTTTGTGGTCACATGCATCAATGAAGCTTTTCAGTCATCGATGCATGCATGGATGTCCATGACGACGCCCACCTCCTATCCCCCTAACATGGACAGGACGAATTTGGTTCCTTTCCGCAACTTGAACAGTGTTTGATTGATCATGTTAACAATCCAACTTCAACTGGTCCTGGTCTGCTTACAGGTCAAAGGCGGCGTGGTGGTGGCGGCTTCATCCCCTCGCGTTCTCCAGTGTGCCGCACCTACGCGCAGCCTTAGTGACTCAACTGTGACGTCTCTCCGACCACGACGGCCACCTCTGCAAACTTTCGTGTCGCGCGGAAGCGTGCACGACCGTTTTCGGTTGCCTGTGATTACCGAGACCAGCAGGGCTCCATGCAGCCAACTGTTCCCATTCCCGACCTCGCCGCACTTACGTGCGGCCTTAGCGACTCGAGGACAACGCGTCGCTGACCAAGGTAGCCACGTCTGCGAAGTTGCGCGTCGCGCGGAAGCGTGCACCCTGGTCGTGCTGTCGCTCCGGTCGGTCACGTCGACCGTCGCGTTGTGGTTCTACGAGAACGAGACGGCACAGGTGCTGCGGAGCATGAAGGCGCTCGACCCGGGCTTCTCGATGGAGGGGTTCGAGCAGGAGCTGCGGGAGTACATCGTGCCGGAGGTGGTGGACGTGTACCTGACCGCGGACAACGAGGCACTCAAAGTGTGGTGCCCCGAGGCGATACGTAGCCACCGCCGTTTTATTGTTTTATTTTTATGTTGACACGCGTTGAACAGATGTACAACGTGCTCTGGGCGACGATGGAACGGTACCTGCGCCAGGGCATGCAACCCGACTCGAAGGTTCTCGACATCCGGCAGGTGGACGTGAGCACGGGGCGCTTCCTCGAAGACAACACGCCCGTGTTCGTGATCATGTTCACGGCGCAGGAGGTCCTGCTGTTCCGCGACCGCAAATCGCGTGAAGTCGTCGTCGGCGCCGAGGACCGCGTCGAGCAATGCAATTATGCCGCCGTTGTCACGCGCGTGGAGGAAGACCTCGGAAATGAGCTTACGGGTGGTTGGAAGGTTATCGAGGTGCGTTTTTTCTTTCTCTTACTTCCTTGTACGAGGAACGTAATTGGTGACGGGGGCTAATGCAGTTGGCTCGCCGGTCGGGGCACACGTATTTATGATAACTTGGCCTGCTCCGATTTTTGACATGCTTCATAATTGGGCAGTAGGGTTCATGTTCCGGACTCAACACACGAGCTCAGGGTGATGATGCCAGACATGAAAGCCAGTGACGTACTCAGCAACCCGAGGCTGTACCTGTGGTCTCTGGTGCAAATGGGCCCAGGCCGAAACTCGCTAACACGGGCAAGCAGGTTCTCAATCTTACCAGCTACAACTTCACGGGCCTCACTGGTAACGAAGTTATCAAAGTGCGTGCAATGGAAACCCTCCGGAAATATGGTGTCGGTAGCTGTGGCCCTCCTGGGTTCTACAGTACTATTGGTACGTTTGTGCTGTCGATGCGCCTTTACTGTGATGAATGAACGGCTTACGTCCACAGATGTCCACACAAATTTTGAACGAGACATAGCGGACTTCCTCCGTACAGAGGCCTCGATCCTCTACTCCCAGGGGTTCTTGAAAATACCTTGCGTGATCTCTGCGATCGCAAAACATGGCGACATCATCATTGCCGACTGGGGCATCAATTTTACTATCCAGAAGGGCTTGCAGATTTCGCGTTCTACCGTTCGCTGGTTCGATCACAACGACCTGAGAAGCCCCAAAGATTTTGCGTCAATCGTAGTATAGCTTCAATCTCTGCCTTGCCCAACCGAGGGCTCAACCAAGAATCTCGAGGATATGGCTAAAATCGATGTCGTTCCTATGGATATTTCCCCGAGCCTTCCTGCTTTACCCGCCGATTCAGAGGAACTTCTCTCGACTCTTGAGAAAACATGGCATACATCTGACTTACGAGGTTTTCAAACCTGTTTGGGTGTGACCTCAGCAACGAGTCCCCTCGATCCTTACTTAGCTTCATCGCCTGAACCGCCAGCTGCCCATGGTGGGCATACTCAGTCCATTGGTCTTTCATTGTAGTCGGAGGACGGCGTGTAACTACAACGGTTTTTTGTGCCCAATATACACTTTTCCTTCTTAGATTGGTGTCGATTCCACCCAGCAAATGGCATTGGTGAAGTCCGATGGCATGCCGTCCCCCGTGCTGGTGCGCGCCGGATTGCATGATGTGCGGGTGCCTAGAAATCGGCAGTGTCTTGCGAGGCGTTACAAGATGGTGGCGCCGGACATTGTTAGTTACGCAAATATGAAGTTGTGCCACGTGCACTGGACTCAGGCATCCGGAAACTTTCATGAATGACGGCCCCTTGGGGCCGTCGTGAATTGCTAGTGTAGCCTATCATAGCTCGCATTCAACTGCTGTTTGTCTTGAACTGTGGCCCGCCTATTAGTGTACGTCCATATAAATATCCTATCCCGCTGTTCTCGCACTTCCCCTGCGGCATCTCTTACCACTAAGTCCTCTTTCCTTCAGTACCTCGCTCGTTTCATGTTCCGTTAGCAGGGCGTTACACGTCTCCTTTCCTTCCACCGTCCACTCGCTTGACGTTAGCCGCATTCACCGGTCGCGCGACCAATCTTGACTCTTGCGGGGGCTTGTCTCGGCGCGACTAGTCAATAGGGCCAACATCCAAGCGACCCTTCTCATACATTCCACAAGCCCCATTATGTTTACAAGGATTGGAACTAGTCATGCTTCAAATTGATACCCGACATGACGCTGGATTCTTCCCCCCGATACAATGACTCGCTCGATTCTCGCACGCTCCCGGCGATCGAGTCTGGGACCGCATGGCCAGCTTTCCCTACCAAGAGTGGCGCAGTAGCACCTTCGCCCTTCTCTCCTGGGGTGGTTTCTCGCGCTTTCGGAAATATATGCATATGTTTGATATCTGAGGCGACCTCCTTCGCTGTGGTCCAGGAGAAGACAGAAGGGGACGTGTCGTACGCATTGCTCCCTCGTGGGTTTGTTGCTTCGTCGCTCGGATGGCGCGGATAGCCGCCAGGAGCCAATCCGCGACGCTCGACATCCCAGTCGGACCCCGTCAGTGCGTTGCTCTCGTACCACGGCTCAATGGCAGCGAATTTGTCGGGGATGCCATAAAGATCGGGAGAGTTTCGCGGGGTTTTCTCCCTCTACCATGAAACACGACCGTCGTTATCCGAGCAAGTTTGCGCAAGGGACATCATGGCTTACCGAGGATACGTGCTTCATGAGTATTTGGTACTTCTCCCCTGCACACTCAGACATAAGTTTTTGACCAACGGGACTGCGGAAGGGAAAAGAAAGTTGATACCTTCAAACTGGATTGTGTGTCCGAGCTTGTAAGGCGTATCTGGTTTCCATTCGTTAAGCATACCGTGCTCGTGCGTGTGTAACAATCAGCGTGAGAGCAGGAGGGGAGGAGTGTAGTCCTATGATAAGCCAGCCCGCGTCGTTACAGTATCTATATATAAGGACCATTGACACTGGCAGGCGTAGCGCCGGTAGAACCCTCGCAAACTATATACAGAGTAACTTAGCACAAGGCAGGTTCGTGAAAGCACTTAGTCAAGCTAGTCAAGCCTCAAGGGGAGACGCTCGGTATGAGGCAGATGTTCCACAAATGATTGAAAATCCGGTTTCAAAGTAACAACACTGACCGCAGTGGGAGACAGACGTTGAACGTCGAACGCTCGAGCAATGGGCCCGGCTAGTTCGACCCCCCTCGCTCGTGGGTACTACTGTATAGACATAACTCGGTACGGTCGGAAGATGCCAGTGCCAGCTTCAGACTCGGACAGCAAGATAGGAAATTAGGAACCAACCAAGGCGCCGTGACCGCGTGGTCACAAATCCAAGGCCAATGAATTGAAGCCACCCATGTGGTTTCTATTTCCGTTTTTAACAATCTCGTCATGCTATCAGGGACTGTCATAGGCTGGCCATCTGATTCTTCTCCAACACAGCATTTGTCGATATCGTCTGATTCATCTTCCTCATCCAAACAGGAATCCGCCCATGAGTCAGAGTATTCCAATCAGTTTCTGCTGCTTGCTGCTCGTGCGCGCTCCGGGATTCTCAGCCCATTGATCGTCTCGCTCCAAAACTAAACAAAAAAACGTGAGGCTTGACCGCTTTTGGGTCTTTTGTTTCCTCGTTAATCATGCACAATATATGCACGCAAAAATCGACGATGCGGCACCTCCTCCTCCTTTATCTGTCACCACCACCGTGGCCACCATGGGAAAAGTCTGGTGCCTTCTCATAGATCACGAACTCAAGCCCACCTTCGGAGAACCCCTCTCTGAGTGGTCAGAACTCAATGACACGATTCACGATCTAAAGATCAAGATCAAGAAGGGCGCGAGCTACAGAGACCTCGTCCACATTACCGCCAACAGGATGCAAATTTGGAAGTGCAAAAAATTGAAGCTATCTGCCAACGACCCCTTTAGGCAGACTCGAAAGCTACTCAAAAACATCAAGTTCTCCTACGACGAGAACAGTAACGTCCAGCACCTTGCCCCGGCGCAGGTTGTAATGGACCTCGGGCTCGCGGATGATGAGTTGTTGCTTGTGTTAGTACCCGACATAGGTACTGTATGCGGTGTTGGTTCTTCTTCACGTCCCTTACTAAGCTTCTCCTATATCCCAAATAGATTATTAGCGGGTGTCTTGGTGACCGTCGACGACGGATTGCGCAGTTCCGAGGGTCTTATTGTGAGCGTGCCCCTGTAGCCCTGACTCAGAAACTCTTCTTAATCACCGTACTATTCAGCCCATTTTCCACCTTTTGTTCTTGTAGTCTTGTGTACATGTGGCACCATTTCAGATCAACTTCCCGCTGCCTGAACCTCTCCTGGCGAGCAAGGTTTGTTTCTTAGTAATTTCTCTTGGAGTAATATTATTGCAAGTAGTAACGCTACTACTGTCTCCATCTCCTGCTTCTCCCTCTGTATAGATGGTGCGGGGAGAATTACCGGACTAGAATAAGAATTAATCAGCAGAAACTGAAACACATAAGGTAAAGTAGGTCGTTTGAGGTAATCGATCTAAGGATGATGGAATGTGTGATACAATACGATGTAGATCAGACCCAGATGCGGGGTATAATGATACAGAGTGCTCTAAAGCTTTCGAGATGAGAACAAAGGCGAGAATAGACTAATGCAAAAAAGGAAGAGAAGCCACTTTTCATAAATCAAGCAGGTGGGCATCGGCGTCTCTAGTCGTAATCGTGGCGGGCGCGCCTGCTAGCCATTCGAACCTTCTCGCCGTACTTGTAAAGCAGAATGGGAATTGGAATAAATGCGCACGCGAGAAGTGCTAGGAGCGTGCTTGCCCATCCGACACCGAGGTTGCGATACATAGCACCGGCGAAGAGGGGAAACGCTGCGCCAAACATGGATCGAATAAAGTCGTTTCCAGCAAGCACGCTAGCCGCGTAGGTGGGGTAAGCGTCGGCGAGGTAGTTCAAAACCGCGTTCTGTGGTGGGGGGTCAGTTAAGACTAATGATGATGTTAAGACAAGACCGGCACTTACGAAAAGAAGTAGTGCCGCCATGCCGAATAGGCTGGATCCGATGATCGGAACAATCCAGTGCACGCTTGCCCGTGATGCCCATCCAAACCACAACAGGGAGATGGGGACGATCAACGCGCCAACTATCGCAATCGGCATCCGCTCCTCAGGCTTCAGTTCGCCCTTCTCGTTGTACTTCGGCTCCTGCACGAAATATAGGTACGCGAAGAACGGCGGTATCACCATGAAGATCCCGACGAAAATCCCGAGGAAGGACAACCCGACCATCTGCTCACGCCAGTGGTAGATCCCGACGAAAACGATCGGGAACGACTCGAACCAGATGTAAAGAAGCGCATATATGAGACCAATGTAGACGTTGAGCACGAGGACGATCGGCTCTTGGAAGTTGAGGGCGAAAGGGCGCACAAGGATGTCGACGGCAACGTCTCGGGGAGTCATGGTTGCCGCAGTGATCTCGGAAGCCGACTTGATCGACGAATTTCCGGTCACCCTACGAAGACGCTGGGCTCGACGGTAGAGGATGTTGGATGCGGAAGTCTCGGGGAAGAAGAAGAATAGCAGGACGAGGGTGGGACCGGAGAGCCACAAGATCTCCCAGATAGTCCAACGCCAACCCTCGACGTGAGCAGCGAAACCACCGACCAGCGGACCGAGGCTCGGTGCGCAAGTAGCGAAAAGGCCCCAAATCGTCATTGCATAGGCTCGCTTCTTTGGAGCATATATATCGGCAATAGTCGCTCCTCCCGTCGCGAGGATCGGCGAGCCGAAGAAACCCGTCAAAAATCGGAAGGCCATGAGCATACCATAATTGGTAGCAAGAGCCGTGGGAACTTGTAACACGACGAACATGGCGAGGGTGAAGATGTAAATAGGCATGCGACCAATTTGCGGGACTTCGCTCAGAGGAGCCCACACCATCGGACCTGATTTAATTTCAGTCAGTCAGAAGACAAGGACGGAAATCCGGTATGACTGACCAAGCCCGTAACCAGCCACAAAGACTGTGAGTCCGACAAGCGCAGCGACGTTGCTGACATGGAACTCTGAGGTGACGCCTGGTAGACCAGCGGTGTAGATGGCAGAGCCAAGGTACACAGCGAAAGTCAGAAGGCACGTCTGGAACATGACCCATGCCTTCTTCGAACTCGACCAGTTCTGCGGGTTCTGATGCTACATGAGATACGATGCGATTGCAAAAGAAACGAACCAATACTCACATCCGGATCCGTGGTACCATACCAATCTACCAGCAGCACATCTGGACCCTTCTCTGGATCTGCCTTGGCTGGGGTATTTGCGATCACGGTCGCCTCCGAAGTTATCGACCTGACATCGGGATTGGGGACGTCATTGAGGGTGAGCTGTACGGAATCCCGTGGCGATGTCTGTGTTGCACGCTTGGTTTGCCAGATTACTGGAAGCTCCCTCTCATCTGAGTGGGGAAAAAATCGGGACCCGAACGCCAAGCGGAGGGTATGAGCAAAAAAGGTATCGTAAAGTGCTTCTACGAACATTTAGAGACAGGTATATGTGGAGAGAAGATTGTTCGGGACGGAATGAGGACGAAATTGTGAGCCCATCTCTGGTGGTTAAATAGTGAGATACTTTGTCAAGGAACGCTTGATGAGAAGATATGTGTAGATGTGGATTCGTTATGTGTGGGACCGTCAGCAGGTTGGCAGGCTACAAGCGCCCTGACTGGACGTATTTCCTTTTTTGTCGAAGATCTACCATAAAAGATCCACTTGCAGGACTCTGCTTACTGAGCATCTGCAGCCTGCCGGAATGCTGACCCACCTTCAACGTACTGCATTACAGAGGGTGCCTTGTTCCCCCTGGCTCTCGGCGACATCTCATTCTATCTCATTCTAGAATCTTTCCCCACCACGCATTCATCCGCCCTTCTATGTCAGCCACTTCGGAGTTGTACAATCGAACGACGTTTGTACCTTGGTTTGTACATTAAGCAAGAGCGAGGATACTGGATGACTGTCCGGCCCCAGACGTAGACGTCCTATCTTTGTTTTTGTTCTCGCGTTCATCCGTTCATATGGTACCCTGGCCCGTCGGAGTGGTACATATACATAGCCCGGAGGGTGGTGCCAGTGTATTGTGTATTCCTGTACGATACCACAATGACAAGGCCCAATGGAGAAGGTCGTGGGGCCAGGCGAAATAGGGATTTTACACAGGCACATCGTGGGCCATGGTTGGACGAACTGCGAGACTTATGGAAGCGCAATGCCGCTGCCCTCGCTCGCTGGGCTGAGGCCTGCCTTCGCGCTGTGACTTACTGTAACTTAGTGCCGCGGTCTTTCTAAAAAATCTTTCTAAAAATAAAAAGAATCGATCACTTGATTTGTCATCTAGAGCTGACTCTGGAGAGATTGATCCATGGATCACTGCTTCGCTTTCCGTCGGATAGAAAATTACAGAGAATATCGTCTATTATGACCCGACAGGTGTCGAGGCCAGCTGCTACCTTCATTATCTTCTACACTTCACACCGCGACAGGAGTCTTATGCATCGTGTCACTCCAGGCAGCATCAGAGCGCTTCCCAAAAAAACCTGGAATTGTTCAGAGGGAAGCGTGGGTTTTCGAAGTGCAATAGGGGCTAGTTTGCCGCAGCGCCGATTTCCTGGCATACTACTCTGAAAACGTACATGTGCCTTATGTCATGCTGGATAAAATTGAAGGCTGACAACGACTCGGGCTCCCTCCCACCACCACCATCATGGCAGACTCGGACATCCAAGTTTGGTGCCTCGCTATTGACGACCACTACAACCCTATCTTTGGAGAACCTTTCCCTGTGTCTGTACGTCAGGATGACACGATCCACGATCTAAAGATAAAAATCTTGGACACGCCGCACTCGCCCGACTTTATCGTCTACACCAACACTATTCAAATTTGGAAGTGCAAGAGCTTAAAGCTGTCTGCCAAGGACTCTTTCGGTCAAACGACCAAGCAAGTCAGCGACCTCAGGTTCTCCGACGAGGAG
Source organism: Lactarius pseudohatsudake (assembly GCA_021525015.1). NCBI lineage: Eukaryota > Fungi > Basidiomycota > Agaricomycetes > Russulales > Russulaceae > Lactarius > Lactarius pseudohatsudake. The sequence goes on from JAKELH010000094.1 coordinate 134,427, forward strand.
GACAGTCCCGTCGAGTACCTTGGCGCGGCTCGGAGGATGATGGAACTTCAGCTCCAAGACAGCGAGATATTGCTTGCGCTGATACCCTCATCTGAGTCAGACAAGGAGTCAGACTGACTCGGTACGCGATGATTGATCCTTTTCCCTGCGCCCCTTACTGAGTTTCCTATGTCTCTTTGATAATTGGATTGTGCTGACATTTGCCGTGCCTTACTGTCTCCGATGCAGCGCTTCTAGGTGGGAAACTCACTGTATGCCCGTGCCTGTAGCTCTCGCCCGCATTGCCGCCTTCCTAGTATTGTCTTGTAGTCTCAGCTGTTGCCTGCCTGTATGTGTACGTGTATAATTACTAGCATCCACTGCAATGAACGTTGTCCCGTTGTCTCGGAAACTTCCGCCTTTCCCTAGGAACCTCGCTAGGCTTGTGCTCCGCTCCGCACCTATTTTCTATCCACTCAATTGGCCCTGGGTCCAATCGTCGTGAGACTAGTCTGGACTCTCACGTGGGCTCGTCTCGGCGTGGCCTGCTCATACCATGGAAGGCCGGGTTCACTGCGGTGCGGAGTACACGACCTAGTAGGCTCTTTCAGCATACAGATATGCCTCCACTGGCAAGGCGATCCCCACAATCGACATGCCTGTCGCTACACCAGCTCTAGGCTCTTTTTTTTTGGTTTCCCAACTGGTCCGAGAGGGACCTCCCGTGACATATATTCATCTGCAACGTCCGGTGCCTTGCTTAAAAATGTGACCCTGGCAATTGCAAGCGTATTTACCTAATTGCTGGGCTACATGACCGGCAGTTTCTCGCACTCATAGTGAACTTACCCTTGTTCTTCGCTGATACAGACAGACAGACTAGAGCCTTCTGAGGTGTGGCTCGCAAACTCTTCTTAATAATCGTACTTTTGTTCTTGTAGTCTTAGCTGTAGGTACACGTGGCATTATTTCGGATCAATTTCCTACCGTCTGAATCCTCTCCCTGTGCGCAAGGTTTGTGTCTTTGGGAGTAACTTCTCTTACTATTGCTGAAAGTGGTAACGTTACTACTGCCCTTATCCCCTCCCCGACTACAATATAAAGTCCTAAGACCAACTGAAATGACAGCGATGCTTACGTGGGATTAGAACGGCGGAATTCACCACCTTACATCATGAGCAAAAGGCGACACGCTTGGGCGATGTGGCGAACAGATGCTCTGCCGCTGCAGCGAACTCGGTCATAAAGACCAAAGACTATTCCGTGCCAAACACTGGCAGTCGGTCGACCCAGGCAGCCCGGTATGCATGGCAGTGCTGTCAACTTGTCACTTCGGTAGAACCAGCGGCGAGGAACAACAATAGAACGGACCAGCGGACTGCCTGAGTTCCCGAGTCAACTGGATCGCCTGAAAGATGGCTGCCGAATCACCCTTGCATTCGAATCGTTTCTCCGACCTCCCTGCCAGAAAACGCAATCGAGACATGCTTGTTCCTTTTTCGGATGCAATATCAAATGTGCGAAAAGCGGGTTCAAGTTGATGAAGACACCTTGAAATTAAATGTGCAAAAAGCCTGAGCATGTTGAAGATGAAGACACTTCTAAAAGCTTCGTCCCACTCGCCAAGGTCTCACCTGGGCCTCAAGGATGAGAGAACCAATAACAACGGGGATCAATTAACAAGTTATATACAATATATTCTATTCACAGGGCCTACATGGACCGGAAAAGGAGGATTGTGATTCAGTATTAAGGACTCCATCTGAGTCATCCTTCATATCTTGAACCCGCCAGCAAGGCCCATCACATTCGTCGGGTCCACCGCCTTCTTGATCCCATGCAACCGAGGTAGATTCGCCCCATAAATCTCTTCCAGCGGCGTGTCAAACAACGCGTAATTGGGGTACACAGCCGCGTGCGAAACATTTTGCCCATCCGCATCCGCAGCCGCGGTGACCGTATCAGAGAGACTCCGCATCGCCTTACTTATAGTGTCATCCAAGGAAGCATTGTTGTATGTGATAGTGACAGCCGTGGGGAAGAGAGCGCGAGATCTATCGGGGGGGTACGCAGAATCTGAACCGTGAGAGAACAAATCCTTGAGAAATGTCTCGCAGAAGAGCGTGACGGTGGCATTTGGATCTAGTGCTCCGATCTTACTTCCCCAGAACTACAGGCGTGCGGTCGTTGAGTAAGATTTGGACGCGTGAGGCAAGATGGTGCTCACTAAAGTCTGATTCACGATCGCGTCGAAAACAGACGGAGAGTACTGCGTGACTGAGATACCGTTGGCGCGACCTCTGTATCTTTTCATCAGCCATGCCCAATCGCCAGAGCCGAGAAATAACCGACCGAATATTGTTGGGGAAATTTCTGGGGGAGAGGCTGCTGAACATGTCAACGAATGATCTCGTCTTGACATCAGACTGATTAGTCGGAATCGCCAAGAAGTCATCGAATATCCCCGGCGCGGGTGTGGGCGCATTGTAGAAAACGAGAGCTGTGGATATGACCTGAATGGGTGATATTTCCTGGTTTGTACTAAATGATAATATTGAAACGTAAGGACGTACCCCCGCCGGAGTGTAAGTCACGGGGACATTCAATGCGGCCTTGGGGTCATTCTTCTGCTGAAACTTTACGAGGGCTTCCTTCACTAAATCTAGTTGGTCTGCATTGTAGTTAATAGTACCACCCTATCAAATCGAGTCAGCTTGAGAGTACGAATGTTACGTCAATCGGTGTTACCGACCCAGACTTGGCCCTGGGGAACTGTCTTGTAAGTGAACTTGGTCACGATGCCCTATTATCAATGTCAATCAAACTTCCTGTTCTATCGCCTTGCAAGAAAGTGTCCCACAAAGTTATTCCCTCCACCCTGAGAATACGGTGTCTCAGTGAAGCGTCTCCCTCTGAAGTCCAATTCCGCTTACCCGAAGTGCGAACCATAAATCTTTATTGCTTTCTGTCACATTTGTAATGGTCCCGTTTGGTAGGACCAGTTCATATCCTGCCATAGTGTCGATAGTTAATCCGTACTGATTGCTCGTGAAAGCATAACCTGTGACACGAAATCACAGTCAGCAGTTAGCGTCGTGACATGGAGGTATCACCAACCGCCGCCCAACGTCAAACCGGAAATACCGACTGTAGGTACGCGTCCTCCAACGACGTTGACTCCGGTTGAGTCGAGGGCTGTGTATACTTGGTCCCAAGTAGCGCCAGATCCAGCGTCAACGGTCCCCGTGGCATTATTGAGCTCGATGTCGCTGAATCGGGTCATGGAAATATGGACCCCGGTCGTGGAAGAGAATCTAGGATTAAGCGCATGACCTCCACCTTTCACCGCGAATGGTGTACGTGTGGATCCCAAGATGCGCAACTACCACGACACGCTGTGAGTGGCGACTATTATTATAGGGACCCGGAGGTACGTACAACAACGCCAACATCTGCTGCTGAGCCTGGCTCGACGGAGCACGCGGACACCTGAGTGGACGTGACGAGAGAGTGGTCGATATCAGCGTTATACTGGGTGGAGTCTTCACTTGTGTGTCAGCCTGGTGCTAAAGGAAGGCGAAGATGAGAGCCACGCACTGGGGTAGAAGAGCTGAGAGGAATTGGAAATGGCGTTCGCGATACTGCGACAGGTACTTTGGTACCTCCCGGGCGGTGTCACTGTGAGAACAGAAGCATGCGAGAAGGACGCCAGAGAGAAAGCGACAACTAAGAAAGTTGTCGAGAGCATACTGAGGTGAGAAAGGACGGTTATCGAGACTTGGTTTGCAGCAGTCTCGTCCTTTTATCTTCATTTCCGTCCTTTCACGCCGGCATGACGCCGCGCAAGGAGCATGATCCGGAGTAGGCTAGTGTCCATGGGATGTCAACTCGACAACCACCAGTGTGTCTACGAAAAAGACGGCGCTCCCACTCACCGCTGCTGATCCACCGCCTCCACATACCGAGTGGGCCTAATGGAGGTCGTGATACCCTCCGATACGAGCGAACATGAGCATTTTGGAACACCATGGATCTTCGTTCTTGACGGCGATAAATATCTCCGGGCCAGCGTACAGAAGTCGATACTCGAGCACTCTCCCTAGCCAAAGGTTACTAGTAGTGCCCCTTCAACACTCCGATAGCAGAAGGAACCACAACACGAATGTTCGGAGATATAACCAAGTAATTTGACACCTTTGCGTCTTCTGGCCGCGCCAACTTGAACATAGACTCGGCGGACAAATGAGATCCGCTGAGAGTCCATAAAGGTTATCAGCGATCCCATCAGCCCGAGCGCACTGGTGAGACAGTTTTACCTGTAATTTGACTCATTTGGTTCAAATGGAGGGATCAAGGGAGGAATACAGTACCTAGAAAGCAAATCATCACTATGGATGATGACCGAGCCTTGGATGAAACCGGGCCGGGACTCGGCAACTTCTTGGAGTCTTCTTGGCAGGGCTTCTGTAGTGCTTCTGTCCCCTGAAAACCCCACACAGTGTTTCCTTTTTTGGATGCGAACTTTGATACCGGTCTTGCAGGCGTCCACTACTGTCCCTTACCCAGTGTTCGGACAGCACCTGGTTGTCGGACACCTCGATTTTCTCTTGTCCGATTCCTATAAAATCAGGCATGCACCATCTGCTACCACTTTTCAACATGCTCCAGGTGTTTTTAAGATGAAAATCCCTTGTGTTGCAAAGAATGAGAATTGGCTGTTTTGTCACTCTTGCCGGCTGTCCGACAACCAGGTGCTGTCCGAACACCAGGTAAGGGACAGTACTCAACGTACTCAACCACAGTGGCTCTGTCACTTCACTTTTGGCATTCGGCTCCCACGGTCCCTTCGTTGTACTTATAAATAAATACAAGTTATTTTTCTCCCTCACAAGCCATCTTAGCTATGTCCACTCGACCGTGCGGAAGATTCAGACTCCTAACTGCCAAACTGGCGGCGACGATGCTGGTGAGGTGGCGTTCACAGGATTCTCACTGCATGAGAAAAAAAATTAAAGCAGGTTGCTTGAGGTAATCGATCAAAGGATGATGAAATGTATGATACGATACAATGCAGATCCAGACCCAGATGATATAATGATACAGAGTGCTCTAAAGTTTTCGAAGTGAAAACAAAGGCAAGAATAAACAAACTCTAAAAAGGAGGGAAGTCACTTTTCATGACGATGAACATCAGGAAAAACCTCCCGCGCTAGCGAAGGATAAGCGCCAGTAATTTATTGATATCCCGAGTAATAGAGATAATGCGCGAGTAATTCACGCTAGGAGCTGATAATCATGAGCGCCTCTGCACGGGTGGTGACATAACGCTAATTATCTACAAAAATAGGAGGTACATGTCTCGGCTACTAAACGGATTTATGTAAAAGCTGTGGCATAATTCCAATACCGAAAACGTATTACATCCAGGGGTGACTTCGAGTTGACCAAAGCGGGGCAATAAATGGACACTAGAGTAAATATCGTCTACTGGGATAACGCTGGCAAGACGCCGCCCGTTTCGAACCAACTTAGACACTCTATAGAGGCGGCTGTTGCTGTCCGGCGTCGGAGGAATAGGGGAAAACCATTCCACGTATGCGAGATGGGTTGGTGGGGCAACCTCCGCAGATGGGAAGAGCTGGGGAAGCACCTTGCCCGGTAGTTGAAACACCACACGAACTTGTGCTATTCGGAGACCTAGGAAATATTTAGATGGACCCTTACGCTAATATAGCTTGAACTTACCTTTAATCCCGTGTGCGCTATCTTGAGGCGTGCCACGGACAATGACCGTATCGAAACGTGACGGTATTGTGCGCCCACGAGCGTCCCTTTGGTCCGGCCGAACATGAACAACGTCGATAATTTCAGAGTCAGGCATCGAGACAAATTTGATTTTGTGGAATACCGGGACGTGGCGGAAAGGTAACAACGTGTCTTCAGCCAGAGCTCTCAGTGCCGTTGCAGAGGCTTGGGGGTGATTGAGCTGCGCGATAAAATCCGCGAGTGCATCCTGAAAGTCGAAAGCTTTGTACTTGTCAGCGAGGTCATTGAAAGAAACAGCTTTCAGAGACGGATTTCGAGCCATTTGGATGGTCCGCGGAACTGGCTTAGAAGGTCCAATTGGCTCCGAGTGTTGAGCGTTGTCGTGTGGAGCTCGCTGCCGCCATGCAATAAACTTTGCGTGTTGTTGTATCTTCTCGCGGCGCTCCAACCATGTGGTCATCTGAGGGTACTCGTCCTTACGATTAGTCGCGCGGTAAGCGTCCTTCGTGAGGTCGATATGGAGTCGCTCTGTTTGCTCCGTGTTGTAATTGTCCGTGCTGCCGAAAAGGGTAATTGACGATTTGTAATGTAAGAGGCTGTGAACCTTGGGGATAATGAAGTGCTCGCGGATGCCGAGGTCGACAAATACGTCCTTATTGTCGTGAAATCGGGTCAGGGACTCCTCGAGGCGAAGTAAACTCTCAGTAGTGTGTGACAGAAGTTGCGCGAGATACAAAAAGTCGAGTAACGCACGCGTGGCCCTAATAACCCGCGCAGGGGATCCTCCAGAAGGAAGGGGAAGCTCGATGATGAGACCAAGGAGGATCCGACACATATGTTTGTGTTCAAGACCCGAGATCCGAGAAAGAGTCGAAATGCCCTTGGCAAAGGTCATGGTGTGGTGATGGGGCGGCAAAGACCTACATCGCGTATCGATTTGCGCTGGTCCGAAGGCGCATTTCAGCCATGCAATCAAATGCTTCATAACACCCTGAAGCATTTGGTGCAAAATGTCGGGTGTGATCGAGACGAAGACATCAGTAAGGGGAAGCGCCTCCCAGAATGGATGGAAGACTGGCTTGAGGCCGGTCTCACGACAAGCTGAATGGAACGCGCGTACGTCCCCATCTGCCAAAAGAAAAGCCTCCGAGGCTTTGTCGTAATCACGGAAAGGCGACCTGGAATAGTCGCCGAGGTCGTTACGGTCCACAACACACTTCGGACACCGGCCATTGAACGTGCAGGTCACCAGCACCTGCTCGGGGTAGTCACCAACAAACACGGCAAATATGGGATGGCACCGGCGCCAGACTCCATCACCACTCATCATTGCGATACCCGTTTCGCCGTGGGACGCAATTGGGGCTAGGAGGTTTCGCATGCAAAAGTGAAATATATTTGTGAGCGCGCGCCGCCGAGCTGTCTTGTTGCCAATTGTTTCAAGGCGGGCAGTTGGAAGATAGCCGATCAGCATTTGAGCGTGGCGTGATGGCTTTCGACGGATATCCTTCGGAACATTTCCGATTGTGAGGTACACAGGGTAGGCGGCCTTACCACGAAAGAGCGTAAGCTGCGTCTTGTCCGAGGAGACGATAACCGGGATAACAGTAGCGCCTGGCCGGTGTGCCTCGAGGGATGTCTATCGCAAATCGTAAGTACACAAAACAGCCCAAGAAATTGAGGGCGCACCTGTACTGCCCACCACCAGTCGCCGGTGTGCATCTCGCTATACACGCGGCATTTCCGCTCGTGATCGGTGTAGTGGCGCTCTGGCGCAAAGACTAGGTCACGCGCAAACTCGGGGTCACCGTAAAGCGTCCGAATACATTCCAGAATGTCACGGAAGTAGAACTCAAGGGTATAACCCGCGATGGTCATGTCCTTGCACATGAATCGAGGGCGCCCTGGTAACTCCGTGTCAAGGATCTTGTTTAGTTCATTTGGCGTGCGATACGACAAGTCGAGCTTGTCAACAACCTGTCAATATGAATTAGTTACGCGGCGAAACAATAAACATTCACGTACCTCGGGGATCGCAAGGATATCAGCGACAGCTGACGATGTTGGCCCGCGCATTTTAGCCCAACGCGCGATCTCCCAGTCACATTGGGAGCGAAAGGGTGCCCAAACTGAGGACTCGAATGTCTCTTCGCTGGACTGATACGCGTGAGAGCCTTGAACTGTGCCCGGTATTGGTGCACCTGGATTGCCATGTGGGAAGCGATCGACGACCAACCGGGGGCCATTCGTATCGCTAGGCTCAGAATGTAGAGGCCTGGCCGGGCCTGATGGCGGTGAACCGGATGAATTGGGCTGATCCGGCTGGTCTGGTGACGCAGAAAGTCCCTGGCTGTCGTTAGTACAACAATTGAACTCCTGAACTAACGTTTCGAGTAGATCGGCGTCCGCGGTGTCTGCAATGGCGTCTTCATACTCGGCAGCGGCGTCCTCACACTCGGCAGCGGCGTCCTCACAGCCAACGGCCCCAGTAGTGTCCCAATGGTTAGCCAATTCACCGTGGTCCCATGATGTAGGACCTGTGTTTGACGCTAAGTTAGAACCTTGGGTTTGACGTGTGGTGGGCGATTGTATAGCCACACGCAGAGCACGGCAGCTCGGAAGCTGAGTCCTATTGACGTGTTGGGAAAGGCCCCGAGGGGTGAACACGCGATTGCAGCCGCGACAGTGTATTTGCGCTCGGCTCATGACGGCGGGTCGGTCTGGGTGGTAGTAGAGGGAAAAGGAGTGAGCGCCAAGTAGAACACAATTACCAGACTGTTAACGCATTCTAGTTAGCGCAGCGGATTACCTATATAAAGAGGACGTACTTTCGTCCCCATTCCCCATTCCAATTCCTGTCTTTACACTGATCGTATTAGCGCATCACTTTCTCTTGATACTATCACCTTTGCTTTGATCCTCATAGATGGCCCCGCGAACCCGCCGTTCTCAGATGGTGCCGACAGAACACGTGCAGGGAGGACGAAATGAAAACCAGACTCCATTTCAAACTGTGACTCAGACGGGCCAAGACAATACTACGGGCTTGAATGGTAACATAACGACTAGAGTCCCTCCACCCAGTAAGTCTAAAATTTCGTGGAGTTAGGCATATATCTCACTATCACAAGCACACGGGAAACGTACCTTCAGCGTTAGCGACCCCATTACACCCACGCCCTCGGGCACGCAGCTAGGCGCAGCTAAAAGGACCCGAACTGTTGGTATGTGCGTCGCAAAGAGAGTTGGTGACGAGACTGACCTTGAAGTTGATAAAGGTCCTTCCCATGGTCGTCCGATGCCACTCAACTTGGCCCAGGAAGGCGAGATAGTGGGTCAACAAGCGTATGATAGCAGTGCGATGAAGGGCAAACAAGTCGAGAAGCAAGGCGGTGAGTGAAAATATTACTAATCTGTTTATCGTCAAACAAACAAGAAAATTTCAGCTCCGTCCTCTGGCCGCGTCACCCATGTTCCTTCCTATTCCACCACCAAAAGCTTCCACGCCCCCGATGTGGACGACGACGATAGCATAAGTGAGGACGAGGATGACGACGACGACGACGAGCAGTTCGTTGATCTTGCTCTCAAAAATCCTGGAAAATTCGCCGAGGTTATGGCTACCGAAGTAAGTTTTTTTTTTTTCCGACAGATTCCTTTAGTCCAAACCCCCACTTTCACAGCGACCCACCTGGAAGGAACCAGGTGGTATAGACACGCCCCGTTCAGCGAAGCTGAAGTCCAGACAGAGTACTGACAGTTTTGGCTCTTCTGGCAGTGTCAGCGGCCATGCAACTGCAGGCGCTACCCCTGTGTCCACGCCAACGCTGCCACAGACACCTGGACCGAGGGCGCACCTGGTTGAACTCTCGGATGAAGGTTTTTTTTTTTTTTGTTCAGGTGTCTCTTCTTCGGCTGACCATTATTACAACACGCAGTCGGTACTCCTTCACCGAACCGGGCCCCGACTGTGAAGTCCGAGTCGCCAGCGCCCACTGTCGCACGTATTGATACAGATCTGGTATTTGTGGAGGGCACAACCAAGGTTATGCTGACCAGCCAGCGCGCGCTCATCCGAGTGATCGTTCAGGACTCGATCGAGAACCTTCGCGCTTCTATCTTGTTTAATAATGCGTTCCCAGATGCGACTGTCGCCTTTGCGTTCACTCGGGAAGCTCTCATTGCCGCTACCGGGAATCATGGACACGGAGGAGGCATCGTTCGACGCCGACTTCAAGTCGATGACGAATATTTGACCAAGCTCATTTCCTTGGTAAGTTTTATAATATCGGAGCCTGATGTTACTCAAGTTAATTGACAGTCGCGTGCACGAGTTCCCCATTTCCGTAGTGAAGTCAAGGAGCGCTGCAGCGCTGTTAGCGTAGCGCCAATCATTGCGATCGGTTCGGCAGCCGAAATTTCCCGCTTGATTCGGAAGCAACTATCTGGTTACAACTACATTTTCCCCGGAGCGCCTGGTGTAAGTGCGGTTGCTTTCGATGAGCTATTCTGACACCTTCCCAGAACATGGGAATCACTGGGCTTGTGAGGACCTCGCACCCTTATCGAAACCCACGAATCATCACAGTTATCCGCGACTTATACTTTACGGGTGGTTCGACTTCATTCCTTGCTCGTTTCCATCATCTTTTCCCAACATACCAAGGTGAAGATGGAGTGGTAAGTCGGGAGGTTCCTATGCCCATGGTTGCTCTGGTTGCGACCGCGGTGAGTTGAGTAATATTTTATTTTTATGACGCTAACTTTGTGTATTAGCTGTATGCCACTCTCTATGAGTGGCGCGGTGGCGAACAGCAGACGGCCGAGTTCTCGGCAAATGCCTACATGGACGTGTACCTTGCCAACGTGAACACCCTCAAGCACATCCTGAACCACCGCGAACGTGCCTATCACATCATGATGAGTGATATTTATGCCCAAGCAAGGTGAGTCTGCTACGTTCACTTGCACTATTGTGTTCTCACTGGTGCTATGGTAGTGCTACGGGAGGTACAGTCGTGACGACGACTATTCCAATCGCCGATCTTGACCTCGATCAACTTGAGTAAATGCGCGTTTTCAGTTTCAACAGACCGTCAATAATATTCACTGTAAGTTTATGGTACTACTTTAAATGACTACTGACGCAAATCTGATTGGCAGTGATTATCAGAAAATCAGAAAATCCTACAAAAAGAATTTACTTTTTTCGCTCACTCGTTTTCGACTTCCGTGCTTGTTTTTCGTATGCTTGTTTTCGTGCCTGTCGTTTGTTTTCGTGCCTGTCGTGCCTGGTCACTCGTTTGATAGTTATAATAAAATCTCATTAATGGTTATTAAAACGGTCATGGTCACTAAGAGTCTAAGACGCGATAATGACGCGATAATGACATGATAATCTGAGAGAATTTCAGAGTACCATTATTGGTAACCTATCTGAGAATACCACGAAAATATTGATAATTAGCACTAACTTAGTTGTGGCAACGAAATGGAGATAATGTAACTAATGTGGCTAATTTTCGCTAATCTAGTCAAATTACCCCTCGCTAGCGCGGGAGGTTTTTCCTGATGAACCAAGCGGGTGGAGATCGGCATGGCTAGTTGTAGTCGTGACGGGCGCGCCTGCTCGCCACGCGGAGCATCTCGCCGTACTTGTAAAGCAGAATCGGAATTGGAATAAAGGCGCATGCGAGAAGCGCCAGGAGTGTGCTCGCCCATCCGACACCGAGGTTGCGATACATGGCGTCAGCAAACAGCGGAAACGCGGCGCCAAACATGGATCGAATGAAGTCGTTTCCTGCAAGCACGCTAGCCGCGTAGGTGGGGTAAGCGTCGGCGAGGTAGTTCAAAACCGCGTTCTGTGGTGGGGGTCAGTCAAGACTAACGTTGAGAGAAGGACGGCACTCACGAAAAGAAGTAGTGCCGCCATGCCGAATAGGCTGGAACCGATGATCGGAACAATCCAGTGCACGCTTGAGTCACCTTGCCCGTGATGCCCATCCAAACCACAACAAGCAGATGGGACGATCAACGCTCCAACTATCGCAATCGGCATCCGTTCCTCAGGCTTCAGTTCGCCCTTCTCGTTGTACTTCGGCTCCTGCACGAAATATAGGTACGCGAAGAACGGCGGCACCATGAAGATCCCGACGAAAATCCCGACGAAGGACAACCCGAGCATCTGCTCACGCCAGTGGTAGATCCGACGAAGACGATCGGGAACGACTCAAACCAGATATAAAGAAGCGCATATATGAGACCGATGTAGACGTCGAGCACGAGCACGATCGGCTCTTGGAAGTTGAGGGCGAATGGGCGCACGAGGATGTCGACGGCAACGTCTCGGGGGTCATGGTTGCCGCAGCGATCGCGGAAGCCGACTTGATCGACGGATTTCCGGTCACCTTACGAAGGCGCTGGGCTCGGCAGTAGAGGATGTTGGATGCGGGCGCCTCGGGAAAGAAGAAGAATAGCAGGACGAGGGTGGGACCGGAGAGCCACAGGATCTCCCGGATCGTCCAACGCCAACCTTCGGCGTGAGCGGCGAAACCACCGACCAGCGGACCGAGGATCGGTGCGCAGGTAGCGAAAAGGACCCCAAATCCCCATTGCGTAGGCCCGCTTCTTTGGGGCATAAATATCGGCGATTGTCGCTCCTCCAGTCGCGAGGATCGGCGAGCCGAAGAAGCCAGTAAGAAACCGGAAGGCCCACACCATCGGACTTGCATTAATTCCAGTCAGAAGACATGTATGGAAATCCGATAACTGCTACACTGACCAAGCCTGTAACCAGCCACAATGACTGTGAGTCTAACAAGCGCGGCAACGTTGCTGACATGGAACTCTGAGGTGACGCCCGGGAGGCCAGCGGTGTAGATGGCAGAGTCAAGGTACACAGCGAAAGTCAGAAGGCACGTCTGGAACATGACCCATGCCTTCTTCCAACTCGACCAGTTCTGCGGATTCTAATGCTATGAGAGATACGATACGATTGCAAAAAGAACGAACAAATACTCACATCTGGATCCGATCCGTGGGCCAATACTAATCTACAAGCAGCGCATCCTGCATCCCTTCTTTCCCTCGTACCACCACCATCTCCTTTCACTGGTGCTGGTTCTAGCCTAGTTTTCTGAGTAACAAACCTTCTGCCTCTCACTGTTGGGAATAACGCCTGGAATACCTCGCGACTCCCCGACACTCTCGCCGCCATGGCACACCCCTCCGACAACGAAACACGCCTTTATTCACCCTCCAAACTCACTGCACTCCCAGACCTCGTCCTCACCCCCTCCTCGGGTCCCTTGAATATGTCAGGGTCCTACGCACCGGCCGTACCAGGCCCCATCATCGCTTCCGGTAACGGGCAGCCCCGACGAAGGGACGGGCAAGCCTACTGGGACGACGCGGCGGGCCCTGCCACCGTCATATCTATCACCTCTTCCTCCCCCCCAGCGGCTGGGCGATCCCCGCTGGATAGCAAAATGAATTCCCCCGAGAGCGAGGAACCCACCGTCCCTGCTTTCGACCACACGCAAGTGGGCCCTGCGACCATGCAGGCCATTGACACCGCACTCGCCCCCCTTGCCGAACACGAGGAGGACACCCAACAGCTGTGGGACAACGTGCCCTCCCTGCCCGCCGACCTCCCTCCGCAACCGGAGGTGATCGAGGTCAGGGGCAGGACCAACTCACGCACCCCCCGTGTCCGATCACGAGCCCTCTCAAACGCCTCAGTCTGGAGCCACGCAACGGTGGAATCCGCATCGGCTGATGGCTCCCCGGTACGTTTTCTCCCGCCGGGAAATTCCCAAGATTTTATGACCACGCGCTTCACCACGGGGCTCCAACTGCTCAAGGCGGGCCTCCTGGGCCCGTCTTATGACCCTGATGCCCTGGACACGGGGTACATCGATCAAGGGGCGAACGAGCAGATGGACAATGAGTTCATGAGAGATATCATGGAGACCAATGAAACTCTTAAGGAGGAGTTGGCCCGTGACGTCACAGAGAAACTTGTGGGATGGGGGGCCTACCATCTCGGCGCCCCCCTCCAGATGTCCAAGGACCACAACTTCCCCACGGGGCCGAAGACCGTTCACGCGGCTGCGGCCCTTACGATCACCCTGATCGACGTGGGCGCATCTGCGACGCGTGGGGACTTGATGGCCAATGGTCTTACCCCGTCCTCTTGGACACGTCTCTGCCTCGGCCTACTTGCCGCTATGATTAGAGGCGCATTACGTTCACCCCCCATCCTGACAAGAGGCACCAAATCCCTAAATGGGACGCCGGATGCCTTCCCTAAGGCTGCAGATCTCGATGTCCCTCTGACGGAGGGCGGAGCCATCATGCTCATGACCCAACAGCTGGGGGGTCTTTTCACGTCGTACAAAAACCACCCGGACAAATCTTACCCCGATTCATACTTCAAGAAGCTCATCGCAGCACTCGACGGCACCTTTGACCGCTTCAATGCAACCTCACTTGCCCCCGTGCAGGAGGTAGTTCCGCCCCCCAGGGCTGATGGCCCCACAAAGGCGGAACAGCGCGAACAACACTTCCGAGACGAGCTGGAACGTCTCCGGGTTGACAAACCCGAGATGGACAGCATCGCCGCAGAAGTTAAAACACACATGTTCCAGATGCTTAACAACGAAGCCATGTCCAATCTGGACGAATGGCGGGATGTGTATAAGTTCGAATTTGTTGAAGCCATGCACACTGCCTTCGAGGCGCAATATCCGGGCATACATCCGGGGAAGGGCAAGGCTAAGGCCAACCCCCCCCCCTAACCCTTTCACAGGTCGTCCGTGACGCGGGCCCACAAATCAAGGAGGAGGTACAGGCCCAGGTCGACGCCCGTATCAAAAACATTCATAACGAAATCCGGGATTCCCTGGGGGCCAATGACCCGTTCTGGACCGGGGGCCCCCTGCGCGAATCCATCGCACAAACGGTCATTAGGGCCACGACGACCCAGGTCCAAAACGACCTGGACGCCCAGTTGAAGGATATGGTAGCGCAGGCTGAACAACAGTTGGCCGCGCAGAAGATTCAATGCCAGCATGAGTTCGAAAGGAAGCTGGAAGATTTCAAGACAGGAGTGTGGGACTTGTGCAAAGGTTGGAAGACGAAGTACAACAACGCACGTTCCATACACACTCTCCGAGACCTCGCCCACAAGCGAGGCTACGCACTAACCCCCATAGATTCTGACGCACTCCAGAGAGAGGCTGATGCACTGAAGAAATTCACGCTCGCCCCCCTGGTAGTGGATGGGTACGAGCTTTCGAGCTCCCCTCCCTCGAGGGCTCACAGCCCCGTCTCGGACAAACCACGCACCCCCCCCAACAACCCCACCCCCCTCTTCCTCTCCGATACGAACGTCACACCGACCCCGGTCAGAGTCAAACGCACACGCACGGAGGACCTCCCCCCGTCTTCCCCATTTACGTACCCTCCCCCCCTCACTCACCTCGAAAACATGAGAGCGGCCGTCCTCTGGTCCTCCTCTTCCCCAACACGCGCCAAGCAGGCCCCCCTGCCCCCTCCTACCCCGATGGAGGAAGATTTCGACTACGCACTCGAAGTCTGGGCGGAAGCCACCGAGGCTAAGAATGGAGGCTTGAAAGACTCTGACCATGCCCCCGCGCCCGTCGCGCAACCATCCCCACTCCCGGCGCACAACCCCAGTGCGCCACCGCAGGTAGCTGCTCTCGCCGCGCAGGCTGAGCAGCCCACCACGGCTCCCATCCCGGTCGCACTTGAGCACCGCCCAATTGGGCTTGTAGACCCTTCCCCCGCGCCAGCCGTGGCAGCGCCGGAAGATGGTCTCGCCCAATTGATCGCGGCGCTTAACGCCACCATCACTCGCCTGGACGCAAAGCTCGATGCGGGATTAGATGCGCAGAACAAACGCATCGACGCCCTATTCCAGCCACGTGATCCACGGCCCAAGCCTACGAAGGCGCAATCGGCTAAAGCAAAGGAGGCGGTGGCAGCCCCTCCCGCGCCCAATACCGCTAAAGCGCCGGGCCCCCCTGCAATGGACGAGACACTGAGCCGTATGGCCCGTGTTGATGACTGTAGCGGTATGACACCTCGCTACGCTAGACTCAAGTAGAAGAGTAGGTGAACTGTAAGGGGGCACACTCAAGCCTAGCACGGAGATAAATCACGCGCCGAACGTACAGTCACTGTGGAGGGACAGAAGCTCGGAGTCTTTATGCAAGAACTCAGACTGTCAAGAATATCACACAGTGGTACGCTGAGTGGAGAACCAAGAGGACAAGTTAGATTGGAGAGAGTAAGGGAATACAGGAAAATACGCACCTGAGTGGAGAACCAAGAGGACAAGTTGGTTCCACTCAGGACGTTACAGGAGGGTTTATATACACTACTGGTGCTGACTTTGAATTGAGTCTAAACACTATTACTAAGTGTACAGTAAGACTCCATGACTCAGAAGCTGACACGTCGTGTCTAATAATAGCGCTATCTATTGTGCTGACTGATGCACTTGTCATAGCTGCTGACGCGTCTCCTTATCTGCTGAGTAAAACCTAATACAGCGAGTAAGTGTAAACTACTAAGCATATTCTAGAACGTTCTAGGGCCTTCCATCCTTATCTACCAATCATGAGAGTCCGTATATAAAAGGGAATGTGACCGGATTAGGTTGTCCTGTTAAGGATACAACTGTCCCAGGGTCACGTGCTTGAGGGTGCACATGGTGGCATCATGTGACTTACAAAGTCTCGTACTTTGGCCCTTTATATTGTCGCTCTATAAATCCGTAAAAATACAGAAAAATAGGGAAAATATTACGCGTCCATGACATCACCCCCCTTCTTAAGGGTCGACGTCCGCGTTGGCCTCTGTGTACATAAGAGACGTTTGCCAAGGCAAGGACGCGTAGATGAGAGCTGCTATTTTTCTAGGCGCTCCCGGATTCAAGGAGTGGAAGTCCTTTACTTTTTCCGAGGCGTGGGCTAGGTTTTTAGCTGGCTCCCAAGTGTCCTCGCCTTCGCCATAGCCTGTCCAGCGAACTAGGTATTTAAGAGTACGACCGAAGAGTTTTGAATCTCTTATGTGGTCAACTTCGTACTCTTCTTCCCCTTCGACTGTAACAGGGTCTGGTGGCGGTGGCATAAGCCCGTTAACTTCGTTTCCTTTATAAGGGGAGAGGCGGTCTACATGAAATACATCATGGATCCGTAATGCAGGGGGTAGGGCAAGCTTGTAGTCGACATCACTTCTAACTTCCGTGACTTCAAATGGGCCTAATTGTTTAGGGCCCAATTTGGACGATTGCTGATGTATCTTTATCTGTTTAGCTTGCAACCAGACTTTATCCCCGACGTTGAAGACATATGGCTTGTGTCTTTGCTCAACGTCCGTTTGCATTCGCCGTTTACTTTGGCGTAGAGCTGCCTCTGCATCCTTTCTTGAGGAAACTAAGTGTTGGAGACGTTTATCAAGTACTGGGATACCAGTGGGCCTTCCAGCAGGAATTGTGAAGTCCGGCGTATAGCCGTATAGTAGCTCAAAGGGAGTGTGTCCCGTTGCTGAGTTGAGTCTACTATTGACTACAAATTCTGCTGTAGGGAGCAGGTCTGCCCAATCATCCTGCCTCTTACTAATGAACAAGCGCAAGTAGACTTCTACTTCTTGATTTTTGCGCTCTACCTGTCCATTAGCTTGAGGGTGATAGGCCGTGGTGAGACCTGCGTCTATCCCAAGTCGTTTGTAAAGTGCCCGCATGCTCCTTGCAGCAAATTGGGGTCCCCTATCACTTATGATTTTTTTAGGGATCCCATGCAAGGGGAAGACTTGTTCGAAGTAGATGGATGCGACCCCATCAGCCGTAATCTGGGACGTCACTGGAAATAGATGGATCTGCTTTGTATAATGATCCACTATGTTAAGGATCATATCCTTTCCTCGTGACATGGGCAGTGGACCGATTAAATCGATTCCGACTATCTGCCATGGTCCCTCTGGTACTTCTTGCGGCTGGATAAGTGCTTTGGGGTGTAGATCTTTGCGGTAGCGTTGACATCGATCACATCCTTCTACGTATGAACTTATGAAGCCTGCCATGCGTGGCCACCAATAGTAGCGACTGACTAGCTCGATAGTGCCATTTTTACCAGGGTGCCCCGTAGTGGTGGTGTCGTGGCATGACTTAACCACGTCTCTACGCAGGGCCCGATCGTTGGGAACATACAGTTTCCCTCGATGGTAAACTAGGCCGTCATCTTCCTCCCACATCGCAACTCCGTCTGTAAGAGCTTTAGGAGCGGTCTTTGATAGACTTTTAAGACCCTCTATGACTTCAGCTTCTTTAATAGACGCGAGTCTAATGCGATTCCCCAGGGAGTCCACTTCTGGGCGGAAGTGTGCTTGAACAGCAGAGAGGAAATGCTTAGGTTTTAAAACCTGGACCTGGCGGTTATCCTCGTTATCTCTGACGTGGTCTCTTGAGAATCTACTTAATGCATCGGCTTGCATGGAGTCTCCCTTTTTGTAAGTGATTGTGAAGGCGAAGCGACTTAAGTACAGAGCCCAGCGGGCCTGTTGACGAGTTAAGTCTTTCATGCTTGCCCACCATTCCATGTTTTTATGGTCGGTGATCACTTCAAAGGAGAGGCCTTCGAGGAAGTGTCTCCAGTCCTCTAAGGCTCTGATTAAGCCGAGCATTTCTCTATCATAGATTTCATAGTTGCGCTCTTCTTTGCTCATAGACTGAGAGCGATACGCAACTGGATGCCAGAGACCATCTGGATATTTCTGAGTGAGGATACCTCCGGTCGCAAATCCCGAAGCATCGGTCTCAACTCTCGTTGGGAGCTGTGGATCGTACACCTTTAGAATAGGTTCTTGTACGAAACGCTCCTTCAGATTGTTAAAGGCCTTCTGCTCCGCAGACTGCCACTGCCATGGAGTGTCCTTCTTCGTGAGGTCATGTAGGGGTCGGGCAATGGCCGCGAAGTCCTTTATGAACCTACGATAGAAGTTGGCGAACCCAATAAAAGCTCGTACTTCTTTGAGCGTTGTGGGTGTAGGCCACTCCCTTACTGCAGCGACCTTGCCAGGGTCCATCTGCACTTCTCCGGGACGGATAATCATCCCTAAATACTCCATTTCTCGCTTTTCAAAATCGCATCATCAGCAATCCATGATCCTCTATGTAGTGCTACGGTAGCGCTACAGTAGCTCCATAGCATCTGTAGCAGCATAGCAACGTTTATGTTGTATGTAGTTCTACTGTAGTTCTACTGTAGTTCTACTGTAGTACCAGGCCTACTACCATAGTTCTACTGTAGTACCAGGCCTGCTACTGTAGTTCTACTGTAGTACAAGGCCTACTACCATAGTTCTACTGTAGTACCAGGCCTGCTACTGTAGTTCTACTGTAGTACAAGGCCTACTACCATAGTTCTACTGTAGTACCAGGCCTGCTACTGTAGTTCTACTGTAGTACCAGGCCTACTACCATAGCCTTACTGTAGTCTACCATAATTTCATACTCAGTTCTCAGTCAGACAATATTCATGCAGAATAAAGGTTAAATATATATATTTATGAGTATACACAACTACAAATACAACAATACACTATGGGAGCCAGATGCCGCAGCGACAGGGTGGTGGAGTGGCAATAGTGTTGAGGTGGCAGTGGCGCCGTGGCGGGGCGTGCGTGGCGGGCCGGCGTGTGGTGACAGGGTGGGCGCAGGGCGTGGCAGTGACGGCCGAGTCGGGACGGCGCCGGTGGGCGTGGTTGAGGCGTGTGGTGTCGGTGGGGTCGTAGCGGATCGGAGTGGCAGTGGCGACCAAGTCGGGGCAGCGGCGATGGCAGAGTCCTGTACCAGTTGAGATGAGAAAGAAAAAAATAAGAAAAAATAGAGAACTTATCTGAGCGGCGCCGACGTGGCAGTAGCGGCCGAGTCGAGACGGCGCCAGTGTACGTGGCGCCGTCGCGTGCCTGTCGAGGTGGGGCCGGGGTGCCGGTTGACGTCGCCGAGGTGGGTGGCGGCGCAGACGAGGTGGTGACGAGTGGGAATGGCGTTGTGTTGGGGCGGGGCGGGGTTAGCGCTGTCGAGGTAGCGGCGGCGGCGGCATTGTGACGGTCGAGGTAGTGATAGCGGTCGTGACGAGGCGGTCGAGGCGGTGGTAGGGGTCGTGACGAGACGGCCGCGTCGTGGCGACCGCTGAGTCGCTGGGTGGAGGCGGGGGTGGCAGCCGTGTCGAAGCGGCGGCAGCGTAGCGACGTCGAGGTGCGGACGACGGCCGCGTCGAGACGGCGGGGTCTTAAGGGGTGGTGAGGTGGCAGGTGCGGGTGCGGCGGTTTTGAGGTGACGACGGAGTTGCTGCGCCTGGGTGGAAAGTGAGGATGAGAAATAAAAAGAAAAAACAGCTTACCTTAGAACAAGAGCCGCGAGACGGCGGCAGTGGGTTTTAAATTGCGTGCATATGGGTGAGGTGGGGGCGCCGAGGTGGTCTGATGACATGGCTGCCTCTGTCCTGCGACCGCCCGATCAGAGGTAAAGGATATAAAAATTTTTTACTCAGCTTTGGCTGCGAGATTGTGAAGATGAGTGCAACTTGAAGGCGACGTATGAGGGATGGGAGGAAGGAAGGGGAAGAAGGGTGGGTTCGAGTTCGAATTTCGAACAAGTGGCGCACTTCCCCACGCCACAAATTAAACTTCCGCCCGGAAGTCGCCCGTGGTCCACACCATTTTTTTTCTAAGTCAATCTAGTGTTGCTGCCAGGGCTGAGCCAATGTTCTGATATCTCAGGAAATAAAATAGATAAACTTTTGAAAATATTTATGGAGTTAGACCAGATCAGGAGCTAAGGGGTCCTCTGCCAACCCTAAGTGATCTGATCAGTAGTTTCCAACTTATTTGAACAGCTCAGTGACTAGTGCTATAGCAGCTCAAACTGGTATTGTTAGGATCTGAAGAAATAAAATAGCTAAAAATATGAAGATATTTGGGGAGGTAGAAAGTCTCAAAAGCCAAGAGTTCCTTTGCCAACTCTAAGCGATCCAATCAACTGTTCCTGAGCTATTTGGCATTAGCTGAAAGGTGTCAGCTAATACCCTTCAGCTAATGTCAAATAACTTAGGAATGGTTGATCGGATCACTTAAGGTTGGCAGAGGGTCCCTCAGCTTTCTTCAAAATACAGGTCCCTAAATATTTTCATAGTTTTAGCTATTTTATTTCAAAAAATAGAAATGCCAGCTCTGAGCTGCCATAACATTATCCCTGTTACAAATTTACAAAACCCAACCACCAAGACTGCTGAGCACCTGCAGTATGGCCTGGAGAGACTGCTGGACATGGTGGATGCTGAAGTGCACTGGGATCCCGTCCGGACAATCTTGGGCCGGCACTCTGATGACCAACGGCGCACCACGCAACTCTGGTAGGATGAACAGACTGGGATAATCTTTGGACATCCTGGGGCTTTGCGCCCCCATTACTATACCACCCCCTTTCCCTTCTCACCTCTGTACATTTCTCTAGTGACCATAGGACATGCCCCAGATCAAGCATAAGCTCGCCAAGCCTGAGATCATGAGGCCCGAGCACCACACTGCACCATTCTCATCACCTCAATTTCTCACCATCCACCATGTTTCCCGCCTCGATCCCTTTTTTGTCTCATACCTATGACCTGTTGTTATGGTTATATGCCTCGACTCATACCCTGTGACTCTGTGTCTTGACGACATGTTTGTATATTGCCTGATGCCTCATGATTCTCGCTGATGTTTACTGTACAGACTATGCTACTGGTTTTAGTATATAATGTACAGTGTCTGGACTCAAACAATCTATCTGATTTGTGTCCTCCAAAAAACCCGTCCGCCCAAATTCTCTCTTGCTCCTTGCAAACCCAAATTCAACTCGATAACTCTTGACTTCTTCTCGCGTGCGCACTTCCAAGTGACATGTTACCTAATCAACTCGTCACATCGATTCTAGTGGTGACTCCAAGCAGCCCAAAAAGACAGCCAGCAGCAGTAGGCTTAGTGCTGCTGAACTGCGCTGTGAGCCCGACTTGCGGGGGAGCTGCCAGCACTAGGATCTCGGCAGGACCGGATCGGGCCGGTGGCCCAGGGCGTTCATCCTGCCTCAGCGCGGGCGGCCCACAGCTCTAATCTTTGGACTTGGGCCCTAGCGGTCTATTCTCATTCCCCCGTTTGCCTCAATTACCACATAGACTCATAACCATCAACTTCAGGATGTGTTTCCCAATCAAGCACGAGCATGCCGAGCCCGACGTCACAAGGGCGACACCTTATACCATTCCACACCTCGCCACCTCAATTCCTTCCCATCACCTTCGTTTCCAGCCTCGGTCTTTGTTACATACTATTCACATGCCTTGTCGTTACGACCTTACACCTCGATCCTTACCACTTGACCTTGCATCTTGACAACGTGTTCATACTCTCTTTGATCCCCCGTGATTCTGACTGACTCTTACTATACAAATTCTGCTACTGGTCTTAGTATAAAATGTATGGTGCTTGGACTCAATGTCATTATCGTTGTTCTCGAAATCCGTCCGAATTCCTCTAAGCTTTGAATCCCTCGATAAATCTCAACTTCATCTATTTCTCAACGTCTCGGCACGCGCACTCACGTGCGACGTCTTACATAACCTCGTTGCACTTGCACTAAGTGCCACTGGCAGGGACACACTATGGAAGAACCTAGGCCTATGACATCATGGCCTAGTAGAACTATGGTAAGTTCTACAGTAGTACTGGGCCTGGGTACAGAAGAACTACAGTAGTAGGCCTAGATACAGTAGCACTACAGTAGCACTACAGCAGCACTACAGTAGCACTACAGAGTCTACAGTAGTACTACAGTAGTAGGACTGAGTACAGTAGCGCTACAATAGTAGACCTGAGTACAGTAGCGCTACAATAGTAGACCTGAGTACAGTAGCACTACAGTAGTAGACCTGGGTACAGTAGCACTACAGTAGTAGACCTGGGTACTACAGTAGCACTACAGTAGTAGGCCTGAGTACAGTAACACTACAGTAGTAGGACTGAGTACAGTAGTGCTACAGTAGTAGGACTGAGTACAGTAGCGCTACAGTAGTAGGACTGAGTACAGTAGCGCTACAGTAGTAGGACTGAGTACAGTAGCGCTACAGTAGTAGGACTGAGTACAGTAGCGCTACAGTAGTAGGCCTGAGTACAGTAGCACTACAGTAGTAGACCTGGGTACTACAGTAGCACTACAGTAGTAGGCCTGAGTACAGTAACACTACAGTAGTAGGACTGAGTACAGTAGCGCTACAGTAGTAGGCCTGAGTACAGTAGCGCTACAGTAGTAGGCCTGAGTACAGTAGCGCTACAGTAGTAGGCCTGAGTACAGTAGCACTACAGTAGTAGGCCTGGGTACAGTAGCACTCCAGTAGTAGGCCTGGGTACAGTAGCACTATGGTAGCAGGCCTGGGTACTACAGTAGAACTATGGTAGTACTACATAGAACATAAACGTTGCTACCACCACCTATGGGTCGCTATGGCTCTATGAGCACTACTGTAGAACTACTGTAGAACTACTGTAGAACTATAGTAGAGGTCCAAGGATTGCTGATCTGGTAGCTTAAATTCCAGGGTTTGCTACAATGCTACCAAGTCTCTACCATCTACTACCAGCAACTACCATCTACTACCAGCAACTACCAGCAACTACCATCTACTACCAGCAACTACCAGCAACTACCAGCAACTACCATCTACTACCAGCAACTACCAGCAACTACCAGCAACTACCAGCAACTATGGTGTCTACAAACATCTACAGTCTCTACCAGTTTACTACCCAGTCTCTACCAGCCTACTACAAAAGTCTACAACCATCTACAGTTGCTACAGTGTCTACAGTGTCTACCAAGTCTCTACAAGGATTTTTTGCGCAACCCAGGGATTGCTGATGATTTCTCTGGCTTGAGATAGAGGTCGTATTCTTGTAGTCTTTTAAGCACCTCGCGTACTATTTCGCGATGATGCTCTAGAGAGCTACTATAGATGAGGATATCATCCATGTATACAGCGACCTCTCCTGCTGCGATCAGATCGGCGAAGACGGCGTTCATGAGGGCTTGGAAGGTTGCGGGACTATTTGTCATACCAAAGTACATTACTCTGGGTTCGAGGAGTCCGCGATTGGTGACAATAGCACCCTTCCATTCGTCTCCAGCTCGGATACGAATATTATGATAGCCCCATCGAACATCGAATTTAGTGAAGTATTCGGCTCCCTTTAACCGATTGATGATGTCTGCGGCGAGTGGAAGTGGATATCGATTCTTAATAGTGATTTTATTAAGACGTCGATAGTCCTGCACTAGACGTAACTTTCCGTCCTTTTTCTTTATGAAGAATACTGGGGATGCCATCGGTGACTTAGATGGGACCAGGTATCCTTTTGAAATGTGCTCTTCCAAGAACTTATCTAGTTCTATCTGCTCGCTCGGGGACATGGGATACGATTTGACCTTCCAGTGTTTAACTGCGTCTGGTTCGAGGTCTATGGCGTGATCCCATGGTTGATGTTCAGGGAGTCTCTGGGATTCTTCCTCAGAGAAGACTTTGGCGAAGTCTCGGTAGTGCTTAGGTACCATTTCTTCGAAGGTTTTCTTTGGTTTAGCGGCTGTGGCTTTCTCGGCGATCTGCTGAGAGTATGTGAAGCCTGCCAAACAGAAAACTTCGTCTTGGACCGTGTCTAGCACTTTCTCCGCAAGGAGACGGCGGCGTTCCATACGGTTTGCCATGATGCGCGTCACCTCTACCTCTAACTCTGGTTGCGCTATTTCAGCGGTTGAGTTGAGGCGCATGGTGCCTTCCTGCCAGTTTATGTGAGGGTTCCGTAATCTTAACCATGGTAGTCCCAAAATGATGTTCTCTGGTCCAAGTGAAGTGACTAAGAAGTCATGACTTTCTTCACTAGGTCCAACTTGTAGAGTAAGTCGAACTTTGTGGGTGATACTACCAGCCTCATTGAGTGTCCCGTCTATGTTATATAGGGTGATGGGGAACTCGAGGGGAACCTGTAACATCTTGTGGCGGTCAGCGTACTTTTTGTCTAGGAACAACGAAGTTGCCCCAGAGTCTACCATTGCTGCTACTTTTACAGTACGATGACGTCCTTTTAAATACACAGAAATATGAAAATGTGATTTTTTATCTTTTGTTTCGGGGATAATAGTTGAAGACAACGCTGCATCAGAAATCATCACGTGCGGCATTGCTTCTGAAGAAAGTGGAGCAAAAAGAACACTACTAGTATTGTTCATCTCCGAGGCAGATGTAGATGTGGAGGGATCAGAAGAACAAGAAACTGAAACAACACTACTATCTAACTTACAGGCAGAAACTGTGTGCGTAGGATTTACAGGAGATAAGTCCGAAACGAGGCGAGAGCGTAAGCATATATTACAACTACAGAAAGCCGAGTCATCTACTGTATTTGAGGGGCCGGTCGCAGCTATTCGCGACCCCTTATCTAAAAAGCCGCCTTCAGGGCTTCAATGGCCTCTTGTTGGCTTTTTACCATCTCCAAGAGCTTGGCCACGTCTGCCTGTGACGTTTTGGGCGGAGATGTACTTGATGAAGCGGCTGCTGCCGCAGTACTGGATGATGAGGATGGTGGGCTAGGGGATTCCGTGGAGGCTGCAGCCTTGGCTTTGCCTGGTTTCCCCATCTTCTTGAGCTGACAAACTGTTGACCGATGCCCAACTCTTTGGCAGTGGTTACAGATGTCGCGTTCGTGGTTCCCATCCTTCTTTGTGTGATCTTTCGATCCACACCCATAACATTTTCCTCTCATCCAATTCTGAAAGTCTGCCCGTGTTTTGAAGATCTCTCTGTCCCCCTTCCCTCCTTGGCCTTGCTGACGCGTGGCGTCTACTTGCATGGCGTCTGGGTCGTGGGACTGAGTAGTATGTGATGGGGTTTTACCCCCCTTCTCATTCTTCCGCTGCTGGATTCTTTGATCAATTTCCTGCGCGGATTTCTTGAGGTTTTCGTATGTGTCACGGGCCTTATCAGTAAAGGCGAGGATGTCCTTGATCTCTTCAGAGAGACCGTCGTAGTAGCGGGTGCGAAGATCGGCGGATGACCACCCAGTCTGTCCGGAGTACTGCTCGAATACTGATGTGTACTGAGCAACCGTCTTCTTGACTTGTTTTGTCTTTTTAAGCTCTTCTCGAGCCATTTCTTGGGTGTCTAGGGGGCTGAACCTCCGGTTGAATTCCTTGGTGAACCCGGCAAAGGTTCCTCCAAAGGGCATTGCTCCGGCGTTGGCAGACTCCAGGTATGGGAGTGCCCAGGTTTTAGCGTCCCCTTCCATCAGATTGAGAGCAGCCGCTATCCAGCGGTTGTCATCAATGTACCATTTCGTGTCAGCGACACTCCATGTGTTCATAGCTTCTCCTGCTGCCCCAGCCCAGTTATGGAATGCGGCCAGGAAGTGACGGGCGTCTGTAGAGTTGCCCTTCCCATCCCAGGCTTTGGGACGGGCCACTACTTCCTTTCCTTTCCCATTTGACGGTGGTCGGGTAGCATTGATCGTCATTTGCGTGGTTAGATCAGCGACTTGCTGAGCTAGATGACCCATTGCTAGGCCTAGTTGGTTGATGAGATCAATGCAGTCCTGAACCGTAGGTGGGACTGGTGGTGCGGCGGGAGTGGTAGATGATGTGGGTTGTGACATGTCGTCTAGTTGTTTCTGTCTCTGTCTCCTCTCTGCTTCCTCGTTTGCCTTCCGAAAGTCTTCTAAAAGACGTAACTGTTCGTCAGGCGAGATATCCTCCCAGTCTTGGATGCGGGAGATGAACTCCTTTTCCTTTTTAGTGGGAGGAGGGAGGGCGAATTTCGAACGAGCTCCTTGGGGATACTGAGCCTGAGCTTGTTGAGCTCGCTGTTTCCCTTGACGAGGAGGAGCCACTGTCTTCTCCGTTCTCCTCGATGTGGGAGATTAGAGGGTTACGAGGCGAGGGTGGAGGTGAAAGACGGGGGATGAGTGCTTCGCGGAGTTCTTCTGCGATCTCAACTAATTCAGGGAGCCTGAAATCGGTCCCTGGGATTAGGTTGCGCAGCCCGTGTATCTCAAGGAGTTCCGCTTCGAATGCTGGCCTAGCAAAGAGAGTCTGGATAAAGAGCTCTGCGGTGTTTCGGGGAAGGATATCGATGCGGAATTGTCCGTGGTATTCGTCGACGAGGGTCTCGGTGGACGAGAAGGGAGAGAAGGAGTAGGTAGATGGGGGAGGAGTAGGAGTAGGAGGGCGTTGGCTTGGCACCTCCTGGATTGCGTGGAGCGATGCCGAAGCAGAGGCTTGTTCTGGTGTGGTTGGGGGTGTATGGTACTCCTCTAGTGATGCTTGTCTCCTTCTAAAGAGACGACGAAGACGGGAACGGGTGTTTTCGAAGAAGCGAGGCAGGGTGGAAACGTGAAAGTGGATTTATTGACGAAGGATACGACGAGCGCGAAACGCTAACTCGAAGATGAATGGAATGCCCTATCAAGCAAGACCAATACACAGTGATTGTTTCACACTGCGCGAGGCTGCGGCGATAAAGGGACACTCAGGAGTGATGAAGGGATATGTGTAGAGCCACAAGGCTGTCTGCCTCAGTCTTCTCGACCTGTTGGCTGCCTCTCACGCCGAAGCGCTCTCAAACTTTTCTGTTTACTTTGCGTACAGCTGTCGCAGGCTAGGCCTGGCTGGCTCAACGTCTAACTGCAGCTTATCTGGCGTGGTGACCAGTTCTGCAGCCAGTACCCAGATGTTCTACTGCTAGCAGATAGAACAAATAAAGGCAAGCACAATCTATGCCGATTTTACGGACACTAGAGTTGTACCACGAATGCACAGATTCTGCGTACAAAGGTCCACAGGCAAAGAGTGAGGTGGGTAACACAAGGGACTGTGGTCGTCAACCACCTAGAGGGATAAATGATGGAACTGGTGAGCGTGATGCTCAAGAGTGTGAAGGAACTTGTCCTAATGTAGCGGTATGACACCTCGCTACGCTAGACTCAAGTAGAAGAGTAGGTGAACTGTAAGGGGGCACACTCAAGCCTAGCACGGAGATAAATCACGCGCCGAACGTACAGTCACTGTGGAGGGACAGAAGCTCGGAGTCTTTATGCAAGAACTCAGACTGTCAAGAATATCACACAGTGGTACGCTGAGTGGAGAACCAAGAGGACAAGTTAGATTGGAGAGAGTAAGGGAATACAGGAAAATACGCACCTGAGTGGAGAACCAAGAGGACAAGTTGGTTCCACTCAGGACGTTACAGGAGGGTTTATATACACTACTGGTGCTGACTTTGAATTGAGTCTAAACACTATTACTAAGTGTACAGTAAGACTCCATGACTCAGAAGCTGACACGTCGTGTCTAATAATAGCGCTATCTATTGTGCTGACTGATGCACTTGTCATAGCTGCTGACGCGTCTCCTTATCTGCTGAGTAAAACCTAATACAGCGAGTAAGTGTAAACTACTAAGCATATTCTAGAACGTTCTAGGGCCTTCCATCCTTATCTACCAATCATGAGAGTCCGTATATAAAAGGGAATGTGACCGGATTAGGTTGTCCTGTTAAGGATACAACTGTCCCAGGGTCACGTGCTTGAGGGTGCACATGGTGGCATCATGTGACTTACAAAGTCTCGTACTTTGGCCCTTTATATTGTCGCTCTATAAATCCGTAAAAATACAGAAAAATAGGGAAAATATTACGCGTCCATGACAATGACCCTGCGGGCGAGCCCATCGCAGAGCTTTTTACTGAGGGTGCCTCCACGGACCCGACCCGCGAACCCATCATCGTCCGCGAGGCTTTCCAACCTCCGGCGGACAAGCTAGTGCGCTTAGAAACGGACTCGCGGGGTAAACCCGTCCCCACCGCTACCATGCCGATCTCCTGGGCGGGCGTAGTCACGCAGAAGTCAGCCCATCAGCAGGCCACTGCATCAGCACACGCCAAAACCACCAACCAAGCCATGGGCCGCACCAACGGAGGCAAATCACGCCCCGAGACGGCTGCACGCTGCGCCGCCTCCGCAAACACCGATGTCACAGTCATTCGCAGCCATGGAGTGGAAGATCCCATGTTCGAGCTCCAACTCTTCAAACGGGCTCCTTCCACTTTTGTTGCTGAAATCCGCCAAGAGATAGAGCACATGTCACAAGGCAAGCTCGTCATCTTGGCGGCACGATGGTCCCAGAAAGCCAACGCGCACAACTTCGTATACACCTTCCAAGGGGACGTCCCGTTCACCCAGATCTTCCCCTATCGCCACCTCCTTGTTAAACCTCTCCTGGCAGGCTACGTCGTCCCGAACGACGGGTGGACCCACGCGCAGCTACGCGATGTGTCCACAAGGGCCCCGGATGGCACGATTCACGACAACGACGCCCTCATGGCCGAGCTCTGCCGTAACACCCCTTTCAAGGATGCTATCTTCTGCCTTGTCCCGCACTGGCAAGGCAGTGCTTTCACGGTCGCCCACTCAGAAAAGACGACTGTATCCATGGCTTTCGTCGACGAACACGGCTCAGTCTCCGCAGCAGCGGTGGCCGCGGGAACCTATATGTTCAATGCCCGAGCTCGCCTCATTATCACCGGCGACTCCCCGTCAATTGTCATGTGCGGAAGATGCCACCGCATTGGTCATGCCACGAACACACCAGCATGCCCCCTCCCGGCTAACGGAGTACGCTGCGTACGGTGCGGCGGATCGCACCACTCCGACGACCATGTGAACGCATGCACGGGCTACCACCCGACAGCAGGCGTCTGCACCTGCACTTATAAATGTCTGAACTGCAACGGGAAACACGGCACGCGGTCCGCAGCCTGCCCCATGAAGAAGGGGTTCGCCCCCCCTCCCATGGTGGCTCGCGAGGACCCGACCATTGTTCCCCCTCCCCAACCCTCTGCCAAGGGCAAAGGAAAACAGGCGGCCCCACCCCCGCCCGAAGATTTGGTCTCCACCCAGAGGGAGCCTGCTTCGGGGCCTGCAGGTGCGATTACCGCCACTGACGAAGGATTTGTCACTGTCAAACGATCACGCAACCGAAACGGATCCGCGAAGAGGGCAGCTAAACTCACCTCACGCGTCCCCGCTCGCCCGCTCACCAGTGGCTCCGCTGCCCCCGCCAAGGCGTCAGCCGCGGCACACTTCTCTCCTCCCCCGATCCCCGACTGGAAGGAAGCCCCAATCATAGGGGAACCCCACATCGCCACGGCCACCGAAACTTTCGAGGCAATACGGGGAATCACCGCCAAATCAACCGACGCCACGCGAAATGATGACCTCACGGTCATCTGCGGAGACTGGAAAAAGACCGTGGTGGACAATGATCCCTACGGCACGCTCACCTCCTGCATTCCCTTCCGTTTCGCGGTTAGACACAGGCTCCCTCTCACGGGACACGCCACCGCTACTGCCCTCACCAGGGGCAAATCCATGGCGGCTGCGCGGGACGCCCTCTACGATTTCAACGACAAATGGGGCGACGTCTCCCCCTTCTATTACACCCTCAGTAAACTCGACGACATCCACGGCCAATCCTTCATCCTCCCGGGGGAGACTCTGGAAACCCCCATGGACCCGGAAGTCGAACGAAAGCAGATAGAATGCGCCACGGCTGTTATCCACTCGTGCGTCGCGGTCCAGGAGTTCACGCACCCAGACGCCTTTCTGCCCGTCACGGCGGAGGTCATCAACTTCGTAGCCCGCAACTACAACGACGCCAACTTCCTCCAGTTCACCCAGGAAGAACTCTGGACACTTGTCAAAGACGCCCAACTCTCGACCAATGCCTCCACATCCATGACCCATGCATAATACGACGATACTCTCAGTCAACATGCGACGTCGCAATGACGCTATGCATACCCTTCTCGAAACCAATACTGCCGACGATATCCTATGTGTCCAGGAGCCGTGGTTTGACACCATAGGCACCGCGCGGCACGATAAGAGCAAATATGGAGTAGATGTTCTTGGTGGGGCGAACCACCAGAACTGGCGACTCTTTTATCCCACGTATGATTCTACAAAACGAGCAAAGGTAATGATTTACGCACGAAAACATAGCAGACTGGACTCCAAACGCCGCCTGCACCCGGTTCATATCATCCCCCGCCTCGACCTTGTATCCCACCCATGTATACTTATCATTGACGCTTGCCTACACCTCTATACCTTACGCATCATTAATTTCTACAACGACATTGCTGACCCCACCGCCTTACGTTCATTACTAACCTTGGATCTAGACCCCACCATCCCCACTGTTATCGTGGGCGATTTTAACCTTCACTCCCCCCGCTGGTCACCGAGGGGCTGGTCCCCCTCACCTCGAGCGGCTGACCTCGAGTCGTGGACGATGGTCCAGACTTTTGAGCTCGCCTCGACACCCGGTGCCACCACGCGGAGAGGGACAGCTAACGAGCGTGACAGCGTGCTGGACCTTGTCTGGCACAACCTCGCTGCAGTCGGACAGCTGACCCTTTCATCCCCGGTCATCGACTGGGAGGCCTCCGTGGGCTCAGATCACGCCGCTGTACGTACCACCTGGGAGATCGCGGGCACCCACCGCGGACCCAAGCAGACACGACGAACAGCCTTCCGAACAGATTTTGACGACGACGATGCCAAAACGGCATGGTCCGATGACATCACCCGGAATCTCCCCCCACTACACCCCATCAACACGACGGATGCCCTGGACGCCGCCGCCGAACAGCTACAAAACGCGATTAGCGAAGCCTGCCACATCCATCTGGAGGTTAAAATGGCGGGGAAAGCACGCAAAAACCCGTGGTGGACCGACGACTGCTCAGCAGCCGCAGATGCCCTGCGAGCTACACACCGGGACGGACCGGACAGACGAGACGCCAAGAAGCTGCTCAAACGCACCACCAAAGCGGCTAAGCGGAAATACTACGATACCGTCATCACCACTGGCAACATCTGGAGCCTCGCTGCATGGCGACATGGACGCTCCCTTTCGGGAATCCCGGCGCTACGAGACCCCACCACCAACAACATCCTGAACACCGATGACAACATGGCGACAGCCCTGGGACGCAAGTTCTTCGTCGAAGACGGTGCCCTCGGACCAGTACAGTGCAACCAACACGACGACCCGCCTCCACTTCCGACAAGGCTGCATGTCCTGCTCACCACGAAGGAGCTTGACCCGCTCCTTTTCGGTACGGACAATAAGTCAGCCCCGGGGGAGACGGGGATCTCGTGGCACATCGTCAAGCTCGCATGGGAGACGGTCAAAGATCACGTAACCGCCATCTTCAACGCGTGCTTAACCCTAGGCCACCACCCCGCTTTGTGGCGCCGGGCTATCGTAGTCGTTATCCCCAAGCCGGGCAAGGACGACTATCTCGCCCCCAAAGCCTATTGGCCGATATCACTCATCGAATGCATCAGTAAACTGCTAGAGAAAGCTGTGGCCAAGCGACTCCTCTTCGATGCGGATAAACACAACCTCCTCCCCACCACGCAGTTCGGCATGCGCGCCTTCTCGTCCACCCTAGACGCGGGCCTCACACTAGTCCACGACGTACAGGCCGCCTTCCGCACCAAACGGAAATGCGCAGCCCTCCTTTTCGATATTAAGGGCTTCTTCGATCATGTCCACAGAGACCGCTTGGTACACACCCTGCGGATCCTCGGCTTCCCCGAGTCGATCGCAGCGTGGGTCCGCGTCTTCTTGAGCGACAGGAAGGTATCCCTCTCCTTTAACAATACCGTGGCACCGGAACGGGAACAAGCAGTGGGCACACCACAGGGATCGCCGATCTCGCCCATACTCTCCGCCATTTACACGTCCACACTGCTCAAACTCCGCCCACCCACGCCAAACACCACGCTTGGAATGTACGTTGACGATGGCATCATTATGTCCCACGGCCGCACGTGGGAGCAAGTATCTGCGGGACTTAGAGATCGGTACAGACAGTGCGAGGACTGGCTCCGGCGATCCAACCTGGAACTGGAGCCAGACAAGACCGAGGTAATTTTCTTCTCCCCCCCCTACACCAGAAAGACCAACACCCCCCCCTCTCACATCTACCTACCAAACCCCCAGACCAACT
Organism: Lactarius pseudohatsudake; assembly: GCA_021525015.1. Taxonomy (NCBI): domain Eukaryota; kingdom Fungi; phylum Basidiomycota; class Agaricomycetes; order Russulales; family Russulaceae; genus Lactarius; species Lactarius pseudohatsudake. The sequence continues at coordinate 167,357 of JAKELH010000094.1, forward strand.
CGTACTATAGGGTCACATCGGCACCTACTATACGATACTTGGGTTTCTTTATTAACCAACGCCTAGACTGGGAACCGCACGTGACTACGATGTGTAATCGTGCACGTGCCTCCCTGAAGGCTTTACAGCTACTAGGCAACTCCCGGCGCGGTATTTCCACGGCGAGCTGGCGTCTACTGTTCAACGCAGTATGTATGCCGGTTCTGTCTTACGGATGCCAGCTGTGGATCAACTGCAAAAAGAAAGTAGGCCTGATCAAGAAGGTCCAAATGGTAATTAACGAGGGGGTCCGGGTGATCTCGGGCTCTTTTCGGACAGCCCCCCGAGCCCCCCTTCACGAATTTTTACGTATCCTGCCCGCACGGCAGTACCTGGAAAAGCTAACCGCCACTTCCGCCCTTAGGCTGTTCCGTGTCCCCCGGACGTCCCAGCTCATAGCCCGCCTGGGCGACGACTGGGATGCGCCGGTTCAGAGTGGCCCACACTCCAGCAATGGAGGGGTGGTGAACAACAGAACATTGCGGGTACGGTCTGAAGTATCAGCCCAGCGCCCCACTGCCTTGGAGGCTCTCGGCGCACAAGTCGACCCACTGTTGACTGAGCGCGTCGACGTCGTGGCCATCACCCCCTGGGAGGTTCCTAACTGGGAGGCGCATGTGTCCTACGAAGGGTTGGCGGACCCCAATGAGCGGAAAGCTTACGTCAACGGGCTGTATGCCCTGCGACACGAGCAGAGTACGCTGATCATCCGCGTGGCGGGGACGGTGTCCAACCGTAACCGCCCGGATAATTTGATGGTGGGAGGAACGGCGGTTTCACTTTGGCAGGGAGAGGCGGAGCCGCGTGTTCGGACGTGGACGCTCGGAACAGGGGTCGAGACCTCAGACGTCCACCTCTTCGGCATCTCAAAGGCCGCCGAGCTTATCGCAGCTGAGTTCTCACGTGCGCCCCCTTCACACATTTACATTCTCTCGTCGGACAACGGAGCACTCGGCTCCATACGTAATACACGCTCACTTACTCATCAATCGGAGGTGCTGCGGTTCCACACCGCCCTCTCGTCTTTCTACAGCGTCCACAGGGATACGAGGATTCACCTTGTATGGTCAAAGGAACACAGGAAGAGAGCATCGGACACCCAAGCCAGGTTGGCGGCCCTCGAGGCATGCACGAACACTCCCACCGCCAGCATCAAGCGACTCCAGTCCCCCGCCTTCGTCAAAAAGGCCCAACGTGCCCACGCGTTCAGGGCGTGGGCCCGGGAATGGATCACACGCACCAACTCCGACAAACCACCACCAGCCCGTGCCTACGGACACTCCATTCACTACCACACGCCCCCTGACGGGCGCAACCACCCCCTATGGTCCGCTGCCATACCCCCCAAACAGCCATCCCCCTTCTGGAAACCCATCACCCGCCGGACACACTGCACAGCCATGCAGCTGGCCACACTTCACTCCTTCACATCCGATTACACATCCACCCACCGCCCCGACCTCCCGCCGGAAGCCGCCCACTGTCAGTGCGGCTTCCCTGATAAATCCTTTTACCACCTCATCTACGACTGCCCCCTCTTCTCAGAGCAGCGACGATACCACCTGTTCTCCAGCCGGCGCCCGGAGTCCACCGAGCCCCTGGAGCTATTCACTGGCGAAGGCGATGTTGCGCACGACCTCTGCCTTTTCCTGCAAGACTCTGGCGCCGCCTCACGACCTGAGAACGTGCCCATCGTGCCGTTTGATCCCGGTTGAAGATGCTCTTGACCTCAAAACCCTAGACCCAGCTATAGGCTGCCCGGTGAGTCGCCTGCCTGCGATGACACCCATACCGTACCCCCTCTGTCATATCTTCTGTACTTGACACGCTACCCTGACTTCGGTCCCCGTTGGTTCCTGGCCTTCCTCTGGTGAGGTGGCTCTAGTTTGGTTTTCTTTTTCCATACTATCTAATTCGCACGGCGCACGTGATTACTTATTATGTTACCTCTCGTAAAACTCGCTCTGTAGGGAGTTGAGGACCGGCTTTGTATGTTCTACTGCCCGGGAATAAACACAATTCAAAAAAAAAAAAAAAAAAAAAAAAAAAAGCAGCGCATCCTGACCCATCTCTGGATCTGCCTTGTCTGGGGTATTTGCGATCACGGTCGCCTCCAAAGTTATCGACCTGGCGTCGGGATTGGGGACGTCATTGAGGGTGAGCTGTACGGAATGCCGTGGCGATTAGTGATGGTAAGGTTCGGTTCTGAACCTCGGTTCGAACCTGAACCGGACCGGTCCGAACCCCAATTTCAGGTTCAGGTTCAGCTGTTGACCTGAACTGAACCATTGGTTCGGTTCAGGGTTCAGCAAATTCCTGAAACTGGAGAACCAGTTCTGAACCGGTTCTGAACCAATGAACCATTGAAAATATGCAAAAAGTTTAGGCACTCAAACCAAAATCAAAAGTGTTCTATTTAGTGAATGGCATGGGTTTATGTACCCGTGCAGGTTCAGCCCGTTTGGGCGGGTACGGGTAAATTTGTGACCCTCGTGAAACCCGTACCCGTGGTCACCGGTCACCAGTCATGGGTTTCGCTGGGCATGCAGGTCGCCGGACCGGACACTGCTGCAACGTGTCAACAGACTGCCATTGTCCTCCGACGCTTCACTGGCAGCGCTTGTCGACTGCATTCCTTGGCCCAGGGAACCCTCAATTTGAAGAAGCTAAGTGTTTTTCCTTTGTCTGATCCTTTTAGCTAACTAACTACAATGTTTTTTCTTTCTTTCTAGGTTACAAACACGTTCTCGGCGCTGCCTCCACCTCGCCTGCCATTGTCATCCGATGCTCACTGGCAGCACTCATCGACTGCGTTCCTTGGCCCAGGGAACCCTCAATTTAAAGCTAAGTGTTTTTCCTTTGTCTGATCCTTTTAGCTAACTACAATGTTTTTCTTTCTTTCTAGGTTCCAACCACATTCTCGGCGCTGCCCCCACCTCGCCCCGCGCAGGCCTGTACTGCCACCACCACCTTTGGCTTGCAAGTGCCAATTCCACCTCCTTGCAGCGCGCAAGAGCTGCCATGCCCCACCGCGACACTACGACACCGGCATGGCGTGCAAGCCTCGCTACGACAACAGCGACACGGCGCCGCGGCGTGACGAAGACAGCGACACGGCGCGTGGCGCCGCGACATCGACACGGCACGTGGCGATACAACATTGACACGGCGCGTGGCGATACGACATTGACACGGCGCGTGGCGCTACGACATTGACACGGCGCGTGGCGCTACGACATTGACACGGCGCGTGGCGCTACGACATCGACACGGCGCGTGGCGCTACGACATCGACACGGCACGTGGCGCTACAACATCGACACGGCGCGTGGCACTACAACAGCGACACGGCGCCTGGTGTGACGAAGACATCGACACGGCGCATGGCGCTATGACAGCAACACAGCGCGCGGTGCTACGACGGCGACACGACACCGCGGCGTGACAAAGACGGCGCCGCGGCATGGCGAAGACAACGACACAGCGCCGCCGTATGGCGAAGACAGCAACACGGTGCCGCGGCATGGCGAATACGGCGACACGGCGCTGTGGCCTTTAGTTTACAAGTCTATAGTCAGTACTAGTATTATACACATGGTTTAATATAATATATTTGGGTATTTTGGGTGCACGGGTCGCAAGGGTGTAGAACCCTTGTGACGCTTGACTGACCCTTACCCCTCACTGCGGGTAAGGGTTTCGACGGGTACAGGTACGGGTACGAAAAAAAACCCGAGGGTTACCCGGGCCACACACTAGGGCCCCATATGCAACTCTCAACAGTAGCAATTGTATATAGCTTTTAGAATTCCAAAGGTTTTTGTCGGCTATACCTCAAAGGCAAAGTCTTTTGTGGTAACCGACAGGGTGGCTCTGCACATTTTGTGTGATTACATAAGCATGGCCTTTGTTCAGGTTCGGTTCAGGTTCAACCCCTCCCCGAACCTGAACCGAACCAATGTGAACCTGAACCAATGGTTCGGTTCAGGGTTCGGCCTAGACCCCTGAACCGAACCAATGGTCCGGTTCGGGGTTCGGGAAAAAAGGTCAAAGAACCGAACCGAACCGAACCTTACCATCACTAGTGGCGATGTCTGTGTTTCACGCTTGGTTTGCCAGACTACTGGAAGCTCCCTCTCATCTGAATGGGGAAAAAATCGGGACCCGAACACCAAGTGGGGGGTATAAACAAAGAAGGTATCGTAAAATGCTGCAACGAACATTTAGAGACATATATGTGGAGAGAAGATTTTTCAGTGGGACGGAATGAGGACCAAATTCTGAGCCCATCCATCTCTGGTGTTGAACGAAATTCTCTATCAAGGGACGTTTGATGAGAAGGAAGTGTAGATGTGGGACCATCGCGAATTGCTCGTAAGTTAGCAGGTCTACAAGCGCCCTGACTCGACGTATTTCCTTTTTTGTCGAAGATCTACTGTAAAGATCCACTTGCAATGTTGCAACTTGACCAATGCTTACTGAGCATAGATGCTGACCCACCTTCAACTTGAACGTACATCACAGGGTACCTTGTTCCCCCTGGCTCTCGGCGACGTCTTGTTCTATCTCATTCTTGAATCTTTCATACGTCCATCCATGTCAGCCACTTCGGAGTTGCACAGCGCACCTTCCCTTTGGCTAACGCCGACTCGGACTAATCTCGTTCGGGTCTTGACGTTGCTGCAGCTCTGCATGTTCACCACATCCTGGAGTCAGGTGACAGGTGACACGGTGCAGAGTGAAAGTACCTATGCGAGTGATTTCTTGTTTGCCACTGAGCAGGCCCTATCTGGAACCCCTGTCATCTGCCCGGCAAGACTTAGCCGGATCGCCGTTATCGCATTTCCACTGACTCGGTGAAGTGATATTGAGGACACCCTCCTCGAATTTGACCGCCACCCCTCTCAGCTGGCTTGGTCCTTTCTTTTTACCCTCTTTATTCTCTGAATTCCCTCTACATACAAGAATTACTGTAATTTTGCCCCCCAATGTTGTGCAGCTGCTTTTTGGCAACGACACCCACCGAGATCCTACATATCCCCGACCCATAATTAAGTACAACTTGTACAAATTCATCATGGCCTTACTGACCCTCATATAGGATTCTGCCGTAGTAGTTAGATAGTGAACTGTGACGTACACTTCCCTGCAATGGAGTGCGATGCTGCTGCCCTCGCTCACTGGGACTACGCTGTGCCACCCCAGTGCGCCACTGTGTCGATAAAATGAAGAGTCGGTTTTGTATCGTTGACACATGCAATGGTGGATGGGTTTCGAGCAGACAGAGCTACACCCAACCATGTCATCTGCTTAGTACTGTAAGCACCCAGACAATAGTATCACCATCGAACATCGGAAGACAGGCCAAAGGCCAGCTGCTGCCCCCATTATCTTCGATACCGTGGCACGGCCCACTCACTCCGCACCATGACAGGAATTGCATTGGTCTCATGTGCTGAGAGCTACTCTGTCACGCACTAGAGCGCTTCCGAAAAATCAAGGCACACTCTCACTGGTTGACCTTTTGTGCATGGAACAGGAGGGGTGAATGCCGAGAAGAAAGTGCCAAGGAAAGTGCATGCATATGACGAAGAAGACGAAGCATGGGGTCTTATGTCAGCAAAGACGATGACTGATGACGACACCTTTTGCCACTGCCACTAGTACCAGTCTAGTACCATCATGGCGACCAACTTGAATATTTGGTGTCTACTCATTGATGAAGACCACGAGCCCATCTTCGGAGAACCCTTCCCTGTGTCTATACGCCATGACGACACGATCCACGAAATAAAGGTTAAGATCCAAATGATGTGGAACAGGCACAAGCTTTCCCACATCCCCCCTAATGACCTCGAAATTTGGAGGTGCAAAAGCTTAGAGCTGTCTGCCAGAGACTCCTTCGATCTGACGAAAAAGCAACTCGATGAACTCAAGTTCTTCGACGACGAAGACAGTGACGTGACCCCCAATGTCCAGCACCTCGGGGTGGCACAGAGGATGACGGAATTTAGCAGAGACGACGAGATATGGCTTGTGGTGGTGCCCCAAAATGATGGTACGCGCTGTTGGCTCCACTGCACCATGTTCCTTACTGAACTTCCTGTATCACACATAGATTAGCGGATTTCGCTGTTTTCGTGTGGGACACACAATGTGCGTGCGCTCCTGTAGTTCTGGCTCGCATTGCCGCCTTGCTCTGCCATTTTTTCATCTGTCTTGTAGTCTTAGCTGAGGCTCGCCTATATGTATTTGTGGACTCTGTACAATTCGCCACGGTGTATCCAATCCTATTGTTCACGAACTCCATCTTTCCTTCGGTACCACGCTCGCCCCGTACTTCACTTCGTGTCTCCTTTCTGTCCACTCACTTGGTTTGACGCCAGTTCTGTGTGCCTTCATCATAGCTAACCCCTCTAGACGCAAACTTGAGCTAGTGAGGACGCCAACTAACGTGATTTGACGCACCCAACCTCTTGAGTGCATCAAGTCACGCTAGACAGACCCCGCAGGCTCGACTACCCCTCGGTATACGAAAGATATACTGGGCGACTGTCCTACACCAGACGTAGACGTCCCATCTTTTTTCGTGTTCTCGTGTTCGTTCGTTCCTACGATACATGTCCCCGGTGAGCTTGTGGCTTTCTTTAAAGTAGTAGCCAATGAAAAATTAACGAAAAAAGTATATTGCATCTACAGCAACGAAAGAAAAGACACTCAGTTCAACAAATCCCCGGTAGTCCATGCATGGGGACACGCGATCACAAGGGGCTGTCAAGAGTGTGGGCCGAACTAATCATGGCATGGCGAACGAACCGTAAGAGGTCCGGGAACGCTGGGGCATCTTGGATCGTTGAGCTCTTCTCACGTAGTAATGGAGAACGAAGACTGGAGAGCTAGCATGGGTCGTCACACGGAAGCCAGCTCCGGAAACCAGTGAGGATGACGCGCACGAGCGCCTCAGACGTGCATGACCGGACTCCTCGCTGGTGGAAAGCACCCTGCGATGGTCCCTTTTGTGGTGTGGTCCTGCAGTCCTGTAAGACCACGACGACAAGGAGAAGGGGGTCAGGCGAATAGAGTTTTTCAACAGGCGCATCGTGGGCCATGGTCGGACGGACTGTGGGTCTTATGGAAGGGCGAGAGCGTGAGGCCACTGCCCTTGCTCGCTGGGTTCGTGCTGTAGGATCTAAGTGTAGGTTGACGAAACAAACAGCATGTAGAGTTGTTGACCGAGAAAGTTGCACCCGAGCACAGCAGGAGTGCCGCCCTGGGGGAAGGCGAAATAAGGACTTTTGGGGCATCGTGGGCCATGGTCAGCAGATGGACTGTGAGCCCTATGATGATGGAAGGAGTGGAACGCAATGGCGCTGCCCTCGCTCGCTAGATTGAGGCCTGCCTTCGCGTTGTAGTACCGTCATTTCTAAGTCTTTGTTACTGTATGTATAGCTGACCGAGAACGACACACCCGGGTGGATGAATTTCATAGCAGGATAGAGAGAGTTACCCCCGACGACATCACTGCTTCGCTTTCCTTCGTCAGTAGATCCCAGAGAACATCGTCCATCATGCATCATAGCCAGACTGGCTGCCAGTCGCCACCTCCATTATCTTTGACACCCCACTGGCACACCGTGACAGAAGTGTCTTATGACTCTTATCCACCGTGTCACCGCAGCCACGCACTGCACTTCCCAAAAAACTGGTCGACCTTTTAATTTATGGAGTTGTACAGATTCTAAGTGCAATAGGGGCTGCGTTGGTCTGGTTGAAAGCCCCTAATGCAGCGCCGTAATGAGGCATGAGCCTTATGTCATCTGGATAAAAATCGAAGGCTGATGACGACTCGGACTCTTCTCCCACCACCGCCATGGCAAACTCTTACATCCCAGTTTGGTGCCTCGCTATTGACAACCACTACAACCCTATCTTTGGAGAACCTTTCCCTGTGACCGTGAGCCACGATTGCACGATCTACGACCTAAAGATAAAGATTATGGGGGAGGAGCACTCGCCCCACTTGCGCCGAGTCGTCGATACCAACAGTCTTCAAATTTGGAAGTGCAAAAGCTTGAAGCTGTCTGCCAAGGACTCCTTCAGTCAAACGAGAAAGCAAGTCAGCAATCTCAAGTTCTCCGACGAGGAGCACAGTCACGTCCAGCACCTTGGCGCGGCTCAGAGGATGTCGGACCTTCAACTCGAAGACAGCGAAATATTACTTGCACTGGTACCCGGATCAGGATGAAACGGTACGCGGATGTTTGATCTCTGCCCCGCGTCCCTTACTTAGGATCCTATGTCTCTTTGATACTAATTGTCATTTACCGTGCTGGCCCGTACTTTCAGTATCTCCAATGCAAGCGCTTCTAGGCCGCCACTGGGTGGGAAACGCCCTGTATGCCCGTCCCTGTAGCTCTCGCCCGCATTGCCGCCTTCCTAGTATTTTCTTGTAGTCTTAGCTGTTGCCTGTCTGTATGTACTGTATAAGCACTAGTATCCACTGCAATGGACCTCGTCCTGTTGTCTTGGGAACTTCTCCCGCATTCTGCTTCTTTTTCCCCTAGGGACCTCAGGCTCGCCAGCCTCGTGCTCAGCTCCACGTTCTTTTCTGTCCACTTGGCCCTGGCTCCGTTCACCGTCTGTACGCAAGGTTTGTTTCCTTTGGGGTGAATTCACTTGGAGTAATATTGCTGCAAGTGGTAGCGCTACTACTGTCCTTATACCCTCCCTCTCCCTCTGTAGAAAGTCAATTAACCGGACGCGAATTACCGGACTACGATATAAAGTAGAAAGAATTAATACAGGTCATGTGAGGTAATCGATCTAAGGATGATGGAATGTGTGATACGACACAATGTAGATCCAGACCCAGATGCGGGGTATAATGATACTGAGTGCTCTAAAGATTTCGGGGTGAAACAAAGGCGAGAACGAACAATGTCAAAAAGGAAGAGAAGGCACATTTCATGACGATGAACCAAGTGTGCGGGCATTGGCATGTCTAGTCGTAGTCGTGGCGGGCTCGCCTGCTCGCCATTCGTACCCGCGCGCCGTACTTGTAAAGCAGAATCGGAATCGGAATAAAAGCACACGCGAGAAGTGCCAGGAGTGTGCTTGCCCATCCGACACCGAGGTTCCGATACATGGCGCCGGCGAATAGAGGGAACGCAGCGCCAAACATGGATCGAATAAAGTCATTTCCCGCAAGCACGCTAGCCGCGTAAGTGGGGTAAGCGTCGGCGAGGTAATTCAAAACCGCGTTCTGTGGTGGGTGTCAGTTAAGACTACGGAGATATCGAGTGAAAAACGGCACTCACGAAAAGAAGTAGTGCCGCCATGCCAAACAGGCTGGAACCGATGATCGGAACAATCCAGTGCACGCTTGCCCGTGATGCCCATCCAAACCACAACAGGGAGATGGGGACGATCAACGCGCCAACTATCGCGATCGGCATCCGCTCCTCAGGCTTCAGTTCACCCTTCTCGTTGTACTTCGGCTCCTGCACGAAATATAGGTACGCGAAGAACGGCGGTATCACCATGAAGATCCCGACGAAAATCCCGAGGAACGACAACCCGACCATCTGCTCGCGCCAGTGGTAGATCCCGACGAAAACGATCGGGAACGACTCGAACCAGATGTAAAGAAGCGCATATATGAGACCGATGTAGACGTTGAGCACGAGGACGATCGGCTCTTGGAAGTTGAGGGCGAAAGGGCGCACAAGGATGTCGACGGCAACGTCTCGGGGGGTCATGGTTGCCGCAGCGATCTCGGAAGCTGACTTGATCGACGAATTTCTGGTCACCCTACGAAGACGCTGGGCTCGGCGATAGAGGATGTTGGATGCGGAAGTCTCGGGGAAGAAGAAGAATAACAGGACGAGGGTGGGACCGGAGAGCCACAGGATCTCCCATATCGTCCAACGCCACCCTTCGACGTGGGCAGCGAAACCACCGACCAGCGGACCGAGACTCGGTGCACAGGTAGCGAAAAGGCCCCAAATCGTCATTGCGTATGCCCGCTTCTTCGGAGCGTATATATCGGCAATAGTCGCTCCTCCCGTCGCGAGGATCGGCGAGCCGAAGAAGCCCGTCAAAAATCGGAAGGCCATGAGCATACCATAATTGGTAGCAAGGGCCGTGGGAACTTGTAACACGACGAACATAGCGAGAGTGAAGATGTAAATAGGCATGCGACCAATTTGCGGGACTTCGCTCAGAGGAGCCCACACCATCGGACCTGATTTAATTTCAGTCAGAAGACAAGGACGGAGATCCGGTATAACTGACCAAGCCCGTAACCAGCCACAAAGACTGTGAGTCCGACAAGCGCGGCGACGTTGCTGACATGGAACTCTGAGGTGACGCCTGGGAGACCAGCGGTGTAGATGGCAGAGCCAAGGTACACGGCGAAAGTCAGAAGGCACGTCTGGAACATGACCCATGCCTTCTTCCCACTCGACCAGTTCTGCGGATTCTAATCCTATGTGAGATACGATGCGATCGCAAATAGAACGAACCGATACTCACATCTGGATCTGTGGGACCATACCAATCTACCAGCAGCACATCTGGACCCATCTCTGGATCTGCCTTGGCTGGGTTATTTGCGATCACGGTCGCCTCCGAAGTTATCGACCTGGCGTCGGGATTGGGAACGTCATTGAGGGTGAGCTGGATGGAATGCCGTGGCGATGTCTGTGTTGCACGCTTGGTTTGCCAGATTACTGGAAGCTCCCTCTCATCCGAGTGGGGAAAAAATCGCGACCCAAACGCCAAGCGGAGGGTATAAGCAAAGAAGGTATCGTGAAATGCCGCTGCGAACATCTAGAGACAGATCTAGAAAGAAATGAGATTGTGGAGAGGAGATTGCTTGGTGGGAGGAAATGAGGATAAAATTGTAAGCCCATCTCTGGTGGTTAAATAGTGGGATTCTCTGTCAACGTTTGATGAGTAGGTAGTATGTGTAGATGTGGATTCGTTATGTGTGGGGCGCGTTGGCAGGTGGACGTATTTCCTTTTTTGTCGAATATCTTCCGTAAAGACCCACTCTGCTTACTGAGCACTTGCAGCGTCTTCCGGCATGCTGACCCACCCTTCAATCAACCATTACAGAGGGTGTTTTGTTTCCCCTGGCTCTCGGCGACATCTCATTCTATCTCATTCTAGAATCTTTTCCCACCACGCATTCATGATTCATCCATCCATCTAACATGTCAGCCATTTCGGAGTTGCACAACCTTTGTACACTAAGCAAGCCCTGTCCCTTTAAGTTAGCTAACATCGACCATTGGCACTCTCGTTCGGGTCGGACAGGTAAAGCTGCTATGCATGTTCAGCACATTACGGAGTCAGGTGAAAGCACACGGCTATAGCCTGCTCGGGACCTATTAATATGCAGATGTTGATATCAGGACCAGGCCATCTCTCCACCAGTTAGATGGAAACAATAGAACGAACGAGTTGACATTAATGTTAAGTAACCCAACTTGTTACAATTTCTTGTGCCACGTTCCATCTCTGTGCGCATAGCCTTTGTCTCTACCATATCTAACCCATCTAGACGCGGGCCTGAGCCAGTTAGGACGCCAACTAATGTGGTTTGATGCGCCCCAACATCTTGGATGCACCTAGTCACGTTAGTTGGCACAGACAGACCCCCCACCAGCTGAACTACCGCTCGAGATACGAAAAGCTGGGATACTGGACGACTGTCTAGCACCAGACGAGACACCCCACCTTGCTAGTGTTCTCGCGTTCCTTCGTTTCGTTCATATGGTAGCCTCTCCCTTGGTCGGAGTAGTGCATATTCGTAACCAAAGATCGTCCTTGTGTGCCCCTGCACATGTGCATCTGCAGGAGGACGATGGGGTCGTAATTGTGCTGCGTTCTCAAAGACATCAGCAACTAGTCGCCGACTCGCCGCCACCATTCCCGGCCACGCGCCTCATGCACGACTCACTGGCAACATGCGCTGCAGCACGAGTCACTCATGATTCTTATAGTGCCAGTTGGGCCACCAGGTCTACGTGGACAGGACGATTAGAAAAGTATAGGACAGGGCTGAAGGTAGACTGGGGGCCCAGGCAGGCGTAAGTGTCCGCAGAACAGACGTATAGGTTGCCTGCAGCGTCTCACTTAACGTCATTGAGAGAGAGAAGAGCAATTTGATGGCGATGTAAAGTGCACCGAAGAACGCGAAATAAGCACACATATTCATTGCACTGCAAACAGGAAACGTTTGGGAAAAACTGGCTTCATCAAGCTTAGCTACAGTAACAGAATATTCATATGACAGTTTCGTCTTCTCGTATCCATTCCGACGCCCATGGTCTACTTGCTGCGCCGACGTCTCCGAGTGTGTTGTTCGAGGGTCCAGGAACGTGAGTCACAGGTGTAGAGGCAAGCCCGCGATGACGCAAAACGGCAGCCTTCATCGATTAGACCGTAGGTATCATGGTTGCTGCAGCGAACTCGGAAGCCGACTTGATCGAGGGGTTTTCGGTCACTCTACGAAGGCGCTTCGCTCGGCGGTAGAGGATGTTGGATGCGGACATCTCGGGAAAGAAGAAGAATAGCAGGACGAGGGTGGGACCAGAGAGCCACGGGATCTCCCATATCGTCCAACACCAACCTTCGACGTGGGCGGCGAAACCACCGACCAGCGGACCGAGGCTCAGTGCGGCAGGACCTGGCCACTCTGTCACACACCAAAGTGCTTCCGAAAAACTCCAAGCACCCTCTCGGTTGACCTTTCAGGTATGAAATGGGATGGAGGGAGGTGTGAATGTTAATAAGAGGTCCAATGCTCCAGAGAAAGTGCACGAGTTGGCGCTGTAAAGGCGAAGAAGTTTTGCATGAGTCTTATGTCAGCTTGGCGAAGATGTCATGTAGCCCTTGACTAGCTTGACTGAGCATTATTCACAGGACAGAGAGAGCTACGCCCGACGATGTCATCTACTTTTTCTTTGCGTCGTCGGGTAGAACATCCCAGTGAAAATCGTCTATTATGACCAAATAGGTGTCACACTTAAAGGCCAGTGCTGTACTTTTCAATACTTCACCGCGACAGGAGCGTCTTCCCACCGTGTCACTGCAGGCAGCTCTGTGACGCACTAGAGTGCCTCCCAAATTCTGTAGTGGATTCTGAAAGAGCAATAGGGGCTGAGTTGCCACAGCGCCGAACCAAACTGAATTTTTTGGCTGGTGCGTCGGAATCGGCCGCTGCGGCATTTTTGAAAGTCCCTAAAATGCTCCTGGAACGAATGACTCCTTTTTCTACCTACCACCACCATATGGCAGATATCAAATTTTGGTGCCTTGTCATCGATCACGACCACTGCCCTACCTTCGGAGAACCATTCCCTGTGACCGTGCGCCACGATGACACGATCCACGACCTAAAGAAAAAGATCATGGGGACGCCGGACTCGCCGGACTTGCATCGATTCACCACTGCCAACAGTATCGAAATTTGGAAGTACGCCAGCTCAGAGTCAGACTCTAAGCTATCTGCCAGGGACTGCTTCCATCAAACGGGAAGGAAAATCTGCGAGGTCGAGTTCTCCGAATCGGACGAGGAGCCAAGGGACGTCTGGCACCTTGGCGCGGCTCAGATGGTGATAGATCTGGGGCTCGACGAGGACGAGATATTGCTTGCGCTGGTACCCTCATCCGAGTCGGGCTGAAACGGTACGCGATGTTTGGTCCTCTGCCCTATCTCCCTTACTGAGCCTCCTATGTCTCTTCAATAATTTGATTGCGCCGACATTTGCCGTACTTACTGTCTCCGATGCAAGCGTCGTCTAAGTGGGAAACACGCTGTCCACGCGTGCCTGTAGCTCTCGCCAGCATTGCCGCCTTCCTATTCCGCCGTTGTTCCTTCCACCTTAGCTGTTCCTCGCTGTAAATTCACGTGTATATAAGTATTGGTATCCATCCGGTTGTCCCGTTTCTGCAGTCGTCATTTCCTTAGGGGCCTCGCTGGTCTCGTGCTCTGCTCCTTTCTGCCCACTCACTTGGCCTTGACTCCAATCGCCGCGCGACCAGTCTGGACTCCCGCGTGAGCTTTTCCTGACATGGCCATGGCAGGCTAGTTCACTGCGGCGCGGGATACACAACGGCACCCTGGGCTCTCACAGCATACAACTACGCCGCCCCCAAGGCGCATCGACGTGTCTGTCGCTACGTCGGTTCCGCACTCGTTTTTTTTTTGTTTCCTACTAACAGGCTCGACTGGGTCCGCCCGTGGCAGGTATAATGTATTAATGTACAAGTTCTGGCGCCCTCTTTGGTGCCCCCGTCAATTTCAGGCATATCCACACCTGACACTAGCGGCAGGGCGTCGCTGGCAGTGGTCTACTTGATTGGCACGTTACTCGCGCTTGGAGGGAACTTGTTCTTCGCCGATGCAGACAGACTAGAGCCTTTTGGACGCGCACGTGGTCCCGGGTAAGAGCAGCGCGAAGAGCACGAGGCGGGCCCGGGAGCAGAAGCACACGCCAGTAGCTCCCGTGAACCGGTTTACGAGGAGGGAGAGAGTCAAAGTAACCGCTGTAAATAATTGAACACAGTCCCTTATGTCGCGTCATGTGTATGTGATGGACCTATCCACCTCGCGACCACCACCGATTTTTGTCATTTTCGGATGTCGTCCAGGGCGTCCCACAGAAATGTTTTCTCGGACACGAAAGATTTAAAAGTATAGACGGACATTACAAAACAATGGGTGCAAGGCGCCGCAGACGACGTTGCCGAACAATAAATACCGCGACAGGGTCACAACTAAAACACGCGAGGGGACGCGAGAGAGCGATGTGCGCGTATACTCCACAATTGTCGGATAACAGGACGACTCGAGGGTTGCAGCCATGACACATGGCAGAAAAAAAGTTCGCAGCGCATGCTATTCGTGTACAACAAGATCCAAAATTATAAGCCTTTTGCGACCATGTATGACGTGCGCAATGCATCTAATGATGCGGACCGGATGAGCGTCTGGCAGAACCGCCGCACGGCATTCTTTTGCAGAATGATCCAGGAAGTCCCTGTACGACGGGTAGTTGTACTGCTCCGACATTGTCAAGAAGACTACCAAGAAATGCGAGTCGCGGCCCTGTACAGACGGCCCAAGGGGCAGCGAAGGGTAGTCATGCTCATCACGGCCTACCGAAATGCGCAAGTCGCTGCACATGCAGCCTGCGTATGCTCAGCTCTTGCAGGACGGGACGCATGAGAGCACCCTCTGCGAAAAATTAAGGAGAGTGTGCCAGTGGACAGGAGGGAAGGGACGCCAAAAAGAATGGGAGGTGGAAGGAGTGCTGAGACTGCTGCTCACGGCTATTTTATATGTATTCGATAACACAGGATAACTAATTTACAAGAAATTCTCCGCTGCTTAATTATGATCTCCGCTCCAAAAATGTGAAAGTATATAAGGAGCCTTGGATCTTGGTGTTTGTCATCTGAATAATGCAGACGGACGACGACACATCTGATGACTCCTATCGTACGGAATCCGAGTCTGCCACTTCTACCATCACAGCAGGTATCACGGAAGAAATCAATGCCTGGTGCCTTGTCATTGATCGCGACCACAAGCCTACCTTCGGAGAACCCTTCCCTGTGGTTGTAGATCAAAGTACCACGATCCACGAACTAAAGATGAGCATCGTGCCAAGGAATCCCAGGTTTTTCAGTATTCTCCCCAGCGATATTGGAATTTGGCGGTGCAAAGGGCTATCTGCCAAGTACCCCTTAAACCGAATGAAAAAGCTACTCAGCGACTTCAAGTTTTCTGACGACGAGCCTGAGGACAGTGACGTCCAGCAACTTGGCGTGGCCCAGAAGGTGATGGAACTTAACCTCAACGACGACGAGATACTGCTCGCGCTGCTACTACCCTGAAACGGTGCGCGGTGTTTGTTCCTCTACTCCGTGGTAATGAGATTCCTATGCCCCACATAGGTTTGTAGGGTTCATCGTTCTCGGAATTTCTCGTTGATCGTTGGAGTGCCGATATTTACTGTACTTACTGTCTCCGAGGCAAGCAGGAAACACATTGTACGCGCGCCCCTGTAGCTCCTGGTCCACATACTCCTATCATTTTGTCTTGTAGTCTTAACTGTGACCCACCTGTATGTACACATCAGCGCTTGGAACCTC
The DNA here is from genome assembly GCA_021525015.1 of Lactarius pseudohatsudake. NCBI lineage: Eukaryota > Fungi > Basidiomycota > Agaricomycetes > Russulales > Russulaceae > Lactarius > Lactarius pseudohatsudake. The sequence continues at coordinate 183,563 of JAKELH010000094.1, forward strand.
GGGCTACCTACGACAACTTGGGTGAGACCCCACAGCGGCGCGTCGATGACGCTCAGACCACCGCGATGCTGCGACACTTTCATGGGACTTTTGATGTTCTCACACCGCCGGTCAAGGGAATCCAATAGATGTAGACGTAGGAAGTACATGCCCGCCATGGGACAAAGGGGTACGATTGAACTCAGATATCTTTTTGCGGTGAAATTTCTACGAGCGAGCAGCTCGATGTAACCTTGAGACGACCGGCAGGAAGAAAATAGCCTCTTACGGCGCGATACATGTCTCCATGGGTGAAGTTTCTCATAGCACTTCATACAAGACTGCCAGGCACATAATCACAGGAAGTAAAAGGAGCAGATTACGAGGCCTTTTGTTGTGATTTGATGACGCGCTTAACCACCTTTGCTTCCTCGATCAAGAACGCGCGAACGATGCTGTCCGTCACAAATACCGGGTAAACGTCAACAAAGACGGCGGGAATAAAAGGAAAAAGAATGACGTACCGTGAGCGTACACAGCCGCCGCACCGTGAACCACCATATGCCCGGCTGACGTGCTTTTTCGTCTTGGAGACCGTTGCGTACTCACGCGGGCGGAGGGCAACAACCTATCGCATTGGATCGGATGTGAGTAACGCAGGTACAAGATTAGCACTGGCCCAGTAAGAAAACACACCCCGCTGAGTTTGGAGCCACAGTCACCACACTTGGGCGCAGTAGGGAGCTTTTTGATGTGGTGGTAGCGGAGGATGCCGCCAGGGGTCTTGACGATGCGTCGTCGCGAAGACGTGGTGTTGTAGGGCTGGCGCTTGCGGAGGGTGACACGTTGGGCCATTGCTGCAGGGTGGTGAGGAGTAAGATAGATTGTCTGTAGGAAACGAAATAAAGCTGCGGAATAGCTCACCTCTCTTTCTTGTCGTGTTTGGCGTTGACCAAAGGTCGTTCGGAGGAGTGCGGTGGTGGTGGCTTAAAACTATATAGTTTGTCGGTGTTGTCCGTTTGCCATGAAAGGCAGTTTCCAAAAAGGGCGACGGCCCTTAAATGGCCATTCTCCCCACTGGACGTATCCTCGGCCAGTCTTATACCATCTCTCGCAACGTAAGTAGACACTCACGATCCATTTCGGTAGGGCGCGAAGTTCTCCCTGATCTATGTTATATTACTGAAAAATTCATACTCTGCGCGTGAACGTGGTATGAGAGAATGCGCTGGAGTCCAACGGGCACACCAAGCATTACGTATTAAATCCTGGCGTCAGTGTCCACCGCAAGAGATCTTCTCATCGAGAAGAGCGGCGGCTAACAATACCGGGATTGAACAACCCGTATATCTCCAGGTACGTCGTCCAACATTGATCATTTCGTTGGACTCCCAGAGGAACTGCGCATTTTGGTGTTCAACATATATTTGGGTAGACCCATCATTAATAATAGTCCTCAAAAGAGCACAAACGTCGCCGCCATCTCACACACTGTCTACTGCTCACTCATCTGTTGTCACGTGTGGGGCGACCAGGCCTCGGATCGTGCCTGAATTGTGGCCATGTGGTCGCGGTGCTCTTTCCCTTATAAGGCCGCCTCCCCGAGGCTAGCATCTTCTGCGACTACACTGTCTCCATTGTATACACGAGAGAGGGAGTGCGAATCAGCCGAGTCCATTGCAAGTTCATCGACGGTCTATCTCCCAAGCCCATGTCACATTGAGATCAGGTTCTTCTGGCCGCGTGTTAAGAGGTGCGGCGATAATTCGGGGCATCTCACCGGGCGTCTTCCGAACAGATATATACTGCTGAGTTTAAGTGCTTTCACCGGCCTGCTCTGGCCCGCTCTGTATATAGCATGCGCGAATTCTGCCAGGGCAACGCCTGGGGCTTGGGTAAATAGATAACGACGCGGGCCCCGACTTAGGATAACACACCTCTCTTCCTGCACCCGCGCTGATTGCTTCGTACAAGCGCGATATGCTCAACGAATGGCAACCAGATACGCCTTACAAACTCGGACATACAGTCCAGTTTGAAGGTATCGACTTCTTCCTTGGTCGCTCCAAAACTTATGTCTGACTGTGCCACACGCCATGGCAGGGGAGAAGTACCAAATACTCAAGAAGCACGTATCTTCGGTAAGCCATGATGTAACGTCCCTTGTGTAAAACCTCGTTCGAAGAGACAAACGCGTGTTTCTGATAGAGCGAGAAAACACCACGAAACTCTCCCAATCTTTATGGGATCCCCGAAAAATTCGCTCTCTGCGGTGGGGCATGGTACGACAGCAGCGCGCTGATGGGGTCCGACTGGGACGTCCAACGTCGTGGATTATCTCCTGGCGGCCATTCGCACCAGAAAACGACAAGCGCACGAGGGAAGGACACGAAAAACACGTCACCCTCTGGCTTCTCCTGGAGCACAGCGAGAGCAGTCGCCTCGAACATTAAGAATATGTTTCCAAAGGCACGAGAATCCGCCGCGAGAGAGAAAGGCGACAGTGTCACAGCGCCGCTCTTGGTAGGTAAGACCGGGCATGCAGTCCCAGATTCGGTCGCCGGGAGCGTGTGGGAACAGGGCGAGTCGTTGTATGGAGGGGAAGAATCCAGCGTCATGATGGGTGTTAATCCGAAGCATGACTAGTTCGAATAGTGGCAAACATATCAGCAGATGGGTAATTGGGCTTGCGGCATGTATGATAGAAGGATTTCTGTCTGGGTGATATTTCTCTGGTCTAATGGACCGCGTAGACGAATGCCGGATTCGGGGCACGAAAGTGATGTGGCTTCTGATTCGGAGAAATCGGAGTGGCCTGTATGTAGATGACAGTCCCTGATAGTAAGACTGTAAAACGGAAACCATGGAGATTATGTGTAGCAACGCATAGGGTGCTCAGTCCTCCTTCACGAGAGGCATCTTCTGTTCCCGGTCCTTCCGCCTCGTGCTCTTTAGGTCGCCCTTACCTGCGCCTCCGGAAGGCCCCAACCTGTCTGCATCAGCGAAGAACAAGACTACGTTCACGCCAAATGCAAGCAAGGCGCCGATCATGTAGCCCAGCGACGCCCCTGCTGCTGGTGTGAGGGGATATGCCTGCAATTGTCGGGGTCAGCTTTTCAAGCAGGGTACCGAAAGCTGTGACAAATACCTGCCACGGGCGGTCCCAGTCGAGCCCAATTGGGATCACGCCAAACCACGCTCCGAGAAATGCGCCGTAAGTAGGATAGAGCAGGCACCGCTCAGCGGGCTTCTTCGTACTGCGAGATGATGATTACCCTCGGGACAAGACGTAAAAGTAAGAAAGAGACTTGCTTGCGCTCGACGAATATTCGTATCCAGAGGTCGTTCTGCAAGATGGCGGTGCTGGCGGAAGCGGAAAGAAGTGGTAGTCCGAGACGCGGTGGGCCCAGCGCGTATGCGGGGGGAAAGACGGTGTAGATAGAGAGGAGAAACGCTAGGAGGGCGGTGTGCGGCGCATACCTGGGAGGGAAGGAGGGAGGATGAGCGGGGATAAACGGAATGCGAGCGGAGAGACGGGTGGGACCGAGACGTACTGGACGAATGGCGCTCCGAACAGAATGATTACTGCATGCAACACAAGGGCGGTGTACCCTGTGAAGACAAACGCATTCCAGATGTCCTGTATGCGGATAAGAACGTGGGGTTGGAAAGAAATGGGTGTGTGGGAATAGACGAGACGTACGCGTTGCTTGTGGGGATCACCTTGGAGACGTAGTTGGATGTTGCGAGAGCCCAGGGTGCCATCGTGTACCCAGCGACGTAGTGAACCGGCCCACCAAGGCACGAGCAATGTCGCGCCGAGACACGCCCACGCAAGAGTCAAGACTGGTCGCGCGGTGATTGGAACCAGGAAAGGATGTTGGGGTTTGTCAAGCCCACGTGCAGGTGGTGGGAGCGGTAGGTCGGGAAGGGGAGTTTGCGGAAGTAGGACGAGGGCGGCGGAGAGAAGTAAGACATGGACGAGGACGAGCGGCGGATATTGTGTCGGGATCGCGTTCGGCAGCAAAGACACGAGTTCTATCTCTGCGGAATCGTCGGACTCGAAATTGGTAGGTGGCCTTAATTTTTGGGGTCCTTTTCCAGAGGCAATATTTTTGAGGGCTTTGCGAACGGTGGCCATGTTGAGCTGAATTGGGGGCGAAAGCGACAACGATGACCGCCGTGAGGTCCGGTTCGGGAAAAGAAATATTGATGACGTTATGTAGCCAGAAATAGTAGTTTACTGGCGAAAAAGGTAGAAATGTACTACACTCTAGTATAACACTCCTTTAAGCTGCCATCCATGTGTGATCCGAATTAGTCCGAGCGTTCAGAACTTCCATCCACCCGCAAGGCCCATTAGGTCCTCAGGATCATACTTCTTTCTGATTTCGCGCAGCCGCTGCAAGTTCCCACCATATATCTTTTCTAGCGGCGTCCCGGATACCGCATAGTTCACGTAGGCTGCCGCATTCTCCAGATCCTGACCGTCCTGGGTTACGGCTCGTTCCAAAGTCGTGGTTGATGTGCGTATGGCATCGTCCATGTGCTTGTCGACCGATTCGTCAGTCCAACCGTAGTAGATGCTCGATGGAAAGACGGGCCGAGTGCGGTCGGGAGGATAAGCGGATGGAGTTCCGTGTGTGAATAAGTCAGACTCGAAGGGGTCAATGGTATAAACGACCAATGCGCTCGGGTCGTATTGGCTCAATTGCTTGCCATAGAACTATATAACGAACGAGGCTGAACGACACGTTTACGTGAGAAGGTACTCCGGCGACGCACCTCGGTCTCGTTCATGAATGCGTTCATGATGGGCTCCGTATAGTGCAAAATAGGGACACTACTGAGGTAACCTCTGCACGATCTGGTAAGCCAAAACTGAAAACGGAACGCAAGCTTTGGTTTTCTCTACCGTTTCAAATCGGGGAGTAATTGACTGTCAACGAATTCGACGAAGGAACCGTTGGCGATGGACTTGGAAGCGCTTGGTAATTTCAGCAGCTCGTCGTACAGACCCTGAGGAGGTTCTGGTCCATCATAAAACAATGAAATACCAAATAGCAGCTGCTGACTCCTATAATCAAGTCACGATGGAAAAAGTTGGCGTCTTACCGTGCCATTGGCGTAGACAAACTCTCCCAGTTGCACCGCCTTGTGGTCATGTGGCTCAGACACGAACTTGGAGAATGCCTTTTGAGCCCCGTCCACCTGATCTCCGACGAAGTTGATCAGGGCAGCCTACCACGTGCATCGTTAGGATACTACTTCCACAAAAGAAGTATATACACGCACCCATATAGCTGGCTGTTTATGTGATTTCAAGGTGAACTTCGTGACGACCCCCTGGTAGACGTACTCATTGAGTCTTGCAGGGCTTGACCACTGAGCGAACTCACATAATTGTTGAGTCCACCCTATCCAACAAAGCACCAGTAAGTTCGCTGCCCTGCCATCGTAGCCTTGGTTGGGACGTACCCTAAGCCCAAACCAAAGATCTTCGTCCTCCTTAGTCACGGTTGTCACTTCCCCGCTCGGCAATACAAGCTCATACTTGGTAACGGTGTCTGACGTGAGACCGAATTGGTTCGTCTTCCAAGAGTATCCTGTCGGGTGGGTACAGTTTCGAATCCGCTTCGTCTTCCTGAGCGGGAGTCAGGTAAAATACTCACCTCCTCCAAGCGTAAGACCAGAGACCCCAACGCCATTAATCCGACCACCGACGACATTGATACCCTTGGGGACGATGGACGCGTACACATCTGTCCAGGTGAGTCCGGCTCCAATCTCGACCGTCTCAGAATCCTCATTGATGACGATGTCGTCAAAGCGCGTCAGCGAGATCTGTACACCAAGGGTCGATGAGAACCCTTGATTGACGGAGTGCCCGGCGCCCTTGACTGCGAATGGTGTGCGCGTCTTGGCGAGTTCGCGAAGCTGTGGCATTCACGGAAAGTGACGTCAATCAAACGTGATGGATGGATGACAGCGCTTACGATTAGGCCGACGTCCTGGGACGTTCCCGGTTCCACAGAACACGCGGACACCTGGGAGCTCGTGTTGGCCCAGTGAGAAATGTCTGCCTCGAACTCCGGCGAGCCTATGGGCCCGGTATCAATTATGGAGTTTGGACTCGTTTTGGGGCGACCAATAATGGGATATGAGGACTCACCTGGATAGAATACTTGCGAGGCAGAGGAGATGGTCCGCTTTATCGTCTTGCATGTGCCCTCGTAATTAGTCACCCGAATCTGCTGGCATAGCGCGGAAGCAGCAAGGATTGCGCTCCCAAGAAAAGCCGTTCCCAACATGAGGTTGTGTTAGTTAAGAAAACGAAAACTTCCACAATACCAAACTTGGTACAGCAGATATGGGATATTTATATCAGCGACTTGGTCTTGGTGAGATCGCACAGCTCGTCGTGACGTGGAGGGGATTATCAACAAAACGGCGTGTAAACCGCCTAGCGCTCACCCTTGCGCTCACCTTTTGATGGGAGGACGTCGGATTACTACTCAATGATCGGTTAGTACGATCGGCTAGCATGATCGGTCAGTGTGATTGGTAAATTCGGCCCGACAAGCGTCGGTTCTCTTCAATTTAAACGAAATTGCCGGACAGGCCCGGGCGAGAAAACTGCGCACACAGTTGCCGCGACTCGATGTGGTCCGAGTCGAGTTGGCAACTCGACGCCAACTTGGGAGCGGTGCAACTCGGGAGTTCAGCGCTCAGCTGCAGACATGAACCAATGGGGAGCCTTCAATTCTGAAGCCCCTTTGCTCAGGGGAACGAACCCGAGAGCAAGCAAGAGCAATACGACGAGAGACCAAGCGATGCGAGACGATCACACAACGAACAGGGGGAAACAGTGGCAACTGAGCGCCGTCTATTTGGGAACAAGAGGGGGTTTTAATACAAAAGAATCTGTACCTATGCGAAGCGAGCCAGTAAGGTAAGAGGTACAGTATGACTCTGTATGAGTAGCATAAGAAAAGTCAAGAGGGGAGCTTGGCGGGGAGGACAAGTCGAGGCAAAACAGAATGAAGTAGGGACTCCTGGGAGGCCTTGCAGCCATTTGTGTGAGGGGAACTCTGGCAGTGTTCGTGCGATCTAGTGAGGGCGAAAAATGAGAGGGGAGGGGGGAGAGAGAGTGTGTGTATGAGGCCGAAAATGATAAACAAGTTATAGTTTTCGTTTGCAGGGCTCCGAGTCTCACTATTTTGGTACAGACTACATGAGGTTGTTGTTTTTGGTAGTGGGGATGGAGATGGATCAAAAATATGACGAAGGAAATATTTGCAGCGCATTTTTGGAGACAACTCCCGAGTTGCATTGTCAAAAGTCCGGTCCGAGTTAGAGTGGACACAGAGTTCGGACTTGCGACACCAGTAACGTACTGCACGTGCCTTGCTGGCACTACATGCATCTGTTACGAACTTGAATAAGTTACGCGATTCCAAACGATAAGGCCTACAAGGACGCGTTCCTCTATGGGGAACACATAAGCATCGTGCATGTGTCCAACACATGTGTCCCACCCGGCAATCGTTGATTTTGCATAATTGCAATCCCGAAATCAAGCCCGAAATGCCTCATTTATACACCTTCTTGTACGCATTGGCGCCGGCGGGCGCCTCGCTTGACCATGAGGCAGTGTAAACTGTCTGCCTAGTATTCCCACATTCGCCTGTACGCAGATTATCCCCAATTCCTTCAGTCGCTGCCTCTCCCATGTCCCAGACGACTTCCGCAGGCTCAGCGTCCTCACGCTTCCAAGACATTTTCAACGCTGCCCTGAAATCGTACCAAAAGCAGACCAAGAAAGACCTTATCGCACATCCACTCGCCTCCCAATTACAATCGTGCGACTCTACTAACGCCATCCTCGTCGTGCTTCAAGACCAAGTTCGGGAATTCGACCAAACTCGCAGTGGCGATGAGAGGCTGACAAAGTGGCTGATCCCAACTGTGAACGTCCTGTACGCATTTTCTGCCGCTGTCTCCGAGGGCGTCGGTCTGGTAAGTCTCGACATTGAGCTAATGGAAACATCTCTGATCTATGTTTGTAGGTATTTTCGCCTGCGAAAGTGATCTTTGTGGGCATCGGTGTCTTCCTTTTGGTATGTACCCTATCTATTCATTAAGTAGATCATTCTGATGCTGAGGGCCTTATAGGCTGCCAAGGATGTTGCTGCGAGCAAAGATGCTCTTGCAGAGCTCCTCGAACGTATAGGTTTCTTTTTCGATCGGCTCGAAACTTACACGGAAGTGACACCGACTGCGGCGATGACAAACATAATCACGAAGATAATGGTGGAAGTGCTTACGATCTTTGGGATTGCAACGAAAGAGCTAAGGCGAGGATCAGCAAGTGAGTTTCTGATCGGCTGTCTATCGATCTCCACTGAAGTACACGTAGAAAAGTTCCTGAAGAAATTAGCAGGAATGACTGACCTGGAGGATGCGGTCAAGAAGCTGGACAGATTGACGCAAGAGGAGGCTCGGATGGCACTTGCAGAGGTCCTGAGGATCACACATGACGTCCGCGATGAAGTAAAAGTTGTCGATGGTAAAGTGGCGGAGGTGGGCGACAAAGTGCAATGCATTGATGAAAAGGTTCAAATAGCCATTGATGGTGCGCAACGCGTGTCCAGCTAGTCACTGATACCTGCCAACATTTTTACTTTCAGACGGGAAGGAAACAAGAGTCGTGGTGACAGAAGCAAAACCAATTATCCAACAGATGGCAAACAACGTAGACGAAGTCAAGTGTTCGTCGTCTTCTAGCTTCGCCGTCGCTTGCCGCTCGCGCTTAAATCTACTCACAGGGAACCAGCTAAAACAGCTCCTACGAGCGTGGCTCTCTCCCGCAGACCCGTCCACAAATCACAACATTGCACGAAAGGTTCAACATGAGGGAACGGCAGTGTGGTTCTTCCAAGGCCGTATCTTCATCGAATGGAAGTCTACTGGCTCCCTCTTGTGGATCCACGGAAAACGTGCGCGGCTATCGGCGTCTTTCACGCTCGCGCTTTCTGACAGACTCCGATTTTCGTAGCGGGCTCTGGGAAGAGCGTTATCTGGTATGTTGTTCCTTGCATTCCTCCGATCAGAACTTATTTTTTGCCAGCTCCTCCGTCATTCAAGACATTATGGTTCTACACGACGCTGGATCGGCCATCATGGCCTACTTTTATTTCGATTTCAAGGATCTCAGCAAGCAAAGTTGTCACGACCTACTACGTTCTCTCACATCCCAGCTTTCTACTCGCTCTAGTCCTTGCTGCGACATTCTCCACCACGTTTATAAAGCACACGAAAATGGCACTCGACAACCGAGTGACAACACATCCCTTCTTGATCTTCTACCACCATGTCCTCCTCAGAGCACATCCCTCCCCCCGCTCCCCAGCGGGTCATCCCTTTATCCTCTGGCCCCCCACTCACTTCCATCAGCTCTGACCGACCTGGTGTGAAGGGGCGGGCTAAAAGCAATCGGTCTCTTCCTGTGGATGCCGACTTATCGGTCTTCGACATCCTCAACATCTTCCGTCGTCGTTGGTTCCTTTCCCGACCCAACCTCCTGGCAAATGCCATCTCTGCCCAAAAAGCCGAGGACGGGAACATTTCCTGGGTGGAGTTCTCTCCCCCATATCACTCCCACCTGGTCAAGAGCGCTGTTGCCCTTGTGCCTCACCCTGTCCACGCGGTGAAAAAGGTGATGTTTGTATATATTTTGGAGCTTCTCAACGGGGTTGGCGATCTAGCCTTCTTCGATCTCCACAAGGGCGGCCGCAAGGCCAACAATGCCCAAAAGGAGAAGAAGCGTCTTGCACGGAAGCGGAGCCGTGCTGCCAAGCGTGAGAGGGACTGGGAAGCTGCGAAAGCGGCCAAACTGCCCCCACGTGAACGGAGCTGCGAGGTATGCGGACGCAAGTTCGAGTCCCGCAAAACCGCCAGGCGGCACAAGTGCCCCGTGACCAAAGGGGAGAGCGTGAGAGAGGAAGCTGCTGCGGCAACCGGAGCCCCGACCCCGGCCCCAGCCCCGCTGAGCAAGCCAGCTGCCCCCCCCACCCCTCAGGCCCCCCCTGCCCCTTCAAACAGTACCGTAGTACCTGTGGTAACCGGAGACTCACAGGTCGAGGGAAGATGGCTTCGATCCCCTATGGGGGTACGTGTATGGTTTCCGAGAGTAACTCACGAGGATCTACAACGCATCTTTTCCCTTACTGCGACAGGCTGGCGCTACTGTGACTGAGCAAAACACGGAGCGCGCGTTTTTTCGGCCTGGTTTAGTTCGCACATCACTAAAATAGTACTGATACAACCCTGTCTCGTACATACAACGGTTGAATATGATAAGGTGTTTCGGGCCCCCCCATAACCGGGGGGCCGTAATCGGGCGCGTGCTTCCCTGAAGGCTTTACAGCTCCTCGGCAACTCCCGGCGCGGTATTTCCACGGCGAGCTGGCGTCTGCTGTTCAATGCAGTATGTATGCCGGTTCTGTCTTACGGATGCCAGCTGTGGATCAACTGCAAGAAGAAAGTAGGCCTGATCAAGAAGGTCCAAATGGTAATTAACAAGGGGGTCCGGGTGATTTCGGGCTCGTTCCGGACGGCTCCCCGGGCCCCCCTTCATGAGTTTTTACGTATCCTGCCCGCACGGCAGTACTTGGAGAAGCTAACCGCCACTTCCGCCCTTAGGCTGTTCCGTGTCCCCCGGACGTCCCAGCTCATAGCCCGTCTAGGCAACGACTGGGACGCGCCGGTTCAGAGCGGCCCACACTCCAGCAATGGAGGGGTGGTGAACAACAGAACACTGCGGGTACGGTCTGAAGTATCAGCCCAGCGCCCCACTGCCTTGGAGGCTCTCGGCGCACAAGTCGACCCACTGTTGACCGAGCGCGTCGACGTCGTGGCCATCGCCCCCTGGGAGGTTCCCAACTGGGAGGCGCATGTGTCTTACGAAGGGCTAACGGACCCCAATGAACGGAAAGCTTACGTCAACGGGCTTTACGCCTCGAGACAAGAGCAAAGTACGTTGATCATCCGTGTGGCGGGGACGGTGTCCAACCGTAACCGCCCGGACACTTTCATGGTGGGAGGAGCAGCGGTGTCACTTTGGCAGGGAGAGGCGGAGCCACGTGTCCAGACGTGGACGCTCGGAACAGGGGTCGAGACTTCAGACGTCCACCTCTTCGGCATCTCAAAGGCCGCCGAGCTCATTTCAGCTGAGTTTTCCCGTGCACCCCCTTTACATATCTACATTCTCTCTTCGGACAACGGGGCGCTCGGCTCCATACGTAATACTCGATCACTCACTCATCAATCGGAGGTGCTGCGGTTTCACACCGCCCTCTCGTCTTTTTACAGCGTCCACAGGGATACGAGAATCCACCTCGTATGGTCAAAGGAACACAGGAAGAGAGCATCGGACACCCAAGCCAGGTTGGCGGCCCTCGAGGCCTGCACGAACGCCCCCTCAGCCAGCATCAAGCGGATTCAGACCCCTGCCTTTGTTAAAAAGGCCCAACGTGCCCACGCGTTCAGGGCGTGGGCCCGGGAATGGATCACGCGCACCAACTCCGACACACCACCACCAGCCCGTGCCTACGGACACTCCATTCACTACCACACACCCCCTGACGGGCGCAATCACCCCCTATGGTCCGCTGCCATACCCCCCAAAAAGCCATCCCCCTTCTGGAAACCCATCACCCGCCGAACCCACTGCACTGCTATGCAGCTTGCCACACTCCACTCCTTCACATCCGACTACACATCCACCCACCGCCCTGACCTCCCACCGGAAGCTGCCCACTGTCAATGTGGCTTCCCCGACAAATCCTTTTATCACCTCGTCTACGACTGCCCACTCTTTGCAGACCAAAGACGCTATCACCTTTTCTCCAGTCAGCGCCCGGAGTCCACCGAGCCCCTGGAGCTTTTCACTGGCGAAGGCGACGTCGCACATGACTTCTGCCTGTTCCTGCAAGACTCTGGCACCGCCTCACAACCTGAGAACGTGCCCATAGTGCCGTTTGATCCCGGTTGAAGATGCTCTCGACCTCAAAACCCTAGACCCAGCTACAGGCTGCCCGGTGAGTCGCTTGTCTGCGATGACCCTCTTAACGTACCCCCTCTGTCATATCTTACATATTTGACACGCTACTCTGACTTCGGTCCCCGTTGGTTCCCGGCCTTCCTCTGGTGAGGTGGCTCTAGTTCGGTTTTCTCTTTTTCCGTACTATCTAATTCGCACGGCGCACGTGATTACTCATTACGTTACCTCTCGTAAAACTCGCTCTGTAGGGAGTTGAGGACCGGCTTTGTATGTTCTACTGCCCCGGAATAAACACAACTCAAAAAAAAAAAAAAAAAAAAAAAAAAACCGAGTGACAACACTTTGAAGGGATGCCTCAAAGAGATGCTAAGACTACTGGGACAGGGCCCAACTTTCATTGTCCTGGATGCGCTCGACGAGTGTCCAGACTTGCCCGGAATTCCATCTCCCCGTTATGAAGTCCTCCAACTCGTGGAGGAACTCTTTGACCTTCATCTGCAAGGACTTCACATTTGCGCGACCAGTCGCCCAGAGGTCAACATCCGAGCTGTCCTCGAGCCCTGGCGTTCCGCTCGGTTTCCCTACATGAAGAAAGTGGGCAAACAGCGGACATCGCCGACTATGTTCAAGGTGTCGTACACTCGTCCCTGAGTACGGCGATGAGGAGATGGAGAGCGGATGATAGAAATCTAGTAATCAAGACACTGACAGAACGAGCTGATGGAATGTGAGCCTGAGAGCATTCAAGTTATTCTATGCTAACGGCCGTTTCTTATGTTGTTGTACAGGTTCAGATAGGTATTTTGCCAGTTGGACGCGCTGCAACTTTGCTTCCCACCAAACCTCCGTCAATTTCTCAATGAATTGCCTGAGACCCTGGACGAGACATATGAGCGGATATTGAGGGGCATCAATAAGGCTCAAATGGATAATGCGCATCGTCTGTTACATTGCCTTGCTGTAGCTGTCCGGCCGCTTCGAGTGGAGGAGCTCGCGGAACTACTGGCATTCGATTTTGAAGCGTCGAGCTTGGGAGGGATTCCAAAGTTGAAGGAGGACTGGCGGTGGGACGACCAAGAGGAAGCCGTACTTTCGACGTGTTCAAGTTTGATCACCATCGTCCCTAATCGTGGTTCGCGGGTAGTGCAATTCTCGCACTTTTCGGTGAAAGAATACCTGACGTCGCCTCGTCTTGCACGGTCAGATGGAGATGTTTCGCGGTTTCATGTCGCTCTCGAGGCGGCGCATACGATCCTGGCGCAGGCGTGCCTGGGAACACTTCTCCGGCTGGATGAACACGTTGATGCCAAAAGATTTCCTCTGGTCGAGTACGCCTCTCGACATTGGGTGGACCATGCACGATGCGAGAAGGTGTCATCGCGCATACAGGATGGGATAGATGATCTATTCGACACTTCCAAGCCCCATTTCGCAGCGTGGCCCCGAGTGCATAACATGGACGAACGCTGGGATTATTTCTCGCACCACCAACCACGGGGTGTTGGTTCCCCACTTTACTATGCCGCGTTCTGTGGATTTTATGACCTTGCAGAACGTCTTATCATGAAGCATCCCGAACAGGTAAATAAGGGTGGTGGTCACCTCCTAGTCCCGCTTCCGGCAGCATTACACAAGGAACACTTCGACGTCGCGAATTTACTCCGCGAGCACGGCGCGGTCGTAGATGTCCGAGGTGAGAGAGAGAGGACTCCGCTATACAGTGCGTCGAACGATGGACGCGTCTATATCATGCGGTGGCTACTCAATCACGGCGCAGATTCGAATGCTCGGAGGGATGACCGCTGGACACCGCTGCACGTAGCAATAACGAAACACGAGGCCATTCAAGCGCTACTTGAGCATAACGCAGACGTTAACTCGCGGACTGACGAAGGCGCAACTCCGTTACACGTGGTCATGTCCTACGGGAGTCGAGAGCGAAAGAGGGTCGTGCAGCGACTACTGGAACATGGAGCGGACCCACATGCATGTGACCACAACCACTTCACTCCGTTACATGAAGCCTCGTCCAGGGGGTTCCTCGAGGTCGCTCGAGTGCTGCTCAGTTATGGAGCGAACGTGAACGAGAAGGATGGGAGGGGCGTGACCCCATTCCAAGTGGCCTCGTCGGACGGACACCATGAAATGAAGAAACTGCTATTAGAACATGGTGCTGTGACTCGGGCGTAGCTTATATGCGTTCACGTTTCAGTTACCGACACATAGAAATCTATTGATACAGAAGTATTTTTATAACTACTAGATGAACCGGAAGTGTAATAGAGATAGCGTTTTACCCGAGTATAGGATAATGATCATATAAACTGTAAAGGATGGGAGAGACGATGAGGCAAAAGCATGACGAGAGAGCTCCGGATTGGTAGCAGGCACACTCATTTGCGCTTCGTGGGCGCCTTCGCGACAGTGGCCTTGATGACACCAGCCGCGGGCTCGGAGTCCTTGCGCGACAACGCCGTCGTGACAGCGAGCCGGATGCTCTGGCGTGCCTCGATGAACTCCTGCCCACGCAGCCGCCGCGCCCGTGTGATTTACACGCCCTGCACGAGCACCTCGTCCACGATGTCCTACAGTAGGCGCACCTCACCCGTGATGCCGAATTGATGGTGCATTGCGCGGCGCAGGGGTTGCAGGGTTCGGCGGCTTCGCAGACGCAGATGCGGATGCGGACAGAGTCGCCACGGAACGCAGGTGGATGTGGATGGTCGGCGAGGCAACATGCGAGGGGATCGTGATGGCCCCGACCCAGTCGAGAACGGCCAGGATTGCGCGCACGTTCTCCTGCAGCGTACTCAGGATCAACGGCATGCTCCGCAGGATGTTGATCCCCTCCGATGCAATGACCGCCGGAACCGCTGCGGAGAAGACGAGTGATGTGTCGTTGATGCGCTGGTGATCAACTACGATACGCGATCCTGCGTAAAACCGCCTGATGAGTTCGGCCCGCCCGTTGGCGACCGAATGATCATGTCTATCTGCGTGGCTGTGCGACATGCGGTTGAGTTGAGCCGACACACGACAAAGCAAAACAAAGGAGACGCATACGGGGACGTTATATAGTTCTGGCTACATAAGTCCGCGTCTGCATCCGGTTCGTCCCACTGTGCCTCGGAGCTGCTCCCATCAAGAATGCGATGAGAATGTGAGGATACTTGTCCCTGTGCCTCAGCTCGATCTATTCATGGGGTCAGAATGCGACCGTAGTCACCGTACTGTCCCGTACCGAGCACAACTTACGAGTTTTGGTAGATCAACCGTGGCCTCATCCTTCTCAAAAATCCCCTGGGTGACCATGAATCGTCTCGTAAGAGGTTCGCAACGTTTCCGGCATCCTTTTTCGACGCTCAGGAGTACATCCTCGAGCCTTTTGAGGATATCGTGATCGAGCCAGCGAACGGGAGAACGCGAAATGCGTAAGCCCATCTGGATGGTAAGATTGATCCCCCGGTCAGCAACAACGATGTCGCCACCTTAACGGATCACACAAGGTATTGTCGCGAAACCCTGGGAGTAGAGATTCGAGGCCTCTGTACGGAGGAAGTCCGCCATGTCGCGCTAAAGATCCATGTGGACGTCTGCAAATCGAAGCCGTTCATCACTGTAAAGGCGTATTGACACCCACGGGTTCGACTTCAGTTCCTGTCGCGTCGAACGTGGGCCAGTGTGGGCCAGCGGAGAGGCACTCAGTGAACGGACCTTTTCATAAAACTGAATGAAGTGCTTCTCGCCAACGTCTGAGCGGTACGGGACTGAAGAAGGGTGCGAATGGCGAAGAGGGTCAAGAGGATTTCGAGGACCATGCGACCGGGATCGTTCTAGGAAGATCGGCGCAGCGAGCAATGACATGGGACCCATGTATTTCAATAGTAATAAAACGGACTCTGTTTGTGAAAGAATATTGACTAGGAATGCGAAGAGAGGCTCGAGCGCGGAAGCGGCTGAGCCATCGATTGTGGGTGAATGCAACGTAAGCATGAGTCCCAAACTAATCACGGTGGTTTGGACAGAAACAAAATCCAGAAGAGTGTTGACACGGAAAATATCTTCAGAGTCGATTTCGATGATAGAAATGGCGCAGTACATATCCATGATTTCGCGTTTGGAGCTGAAAGACATTCTTGGAAGTCATGTCGCGAATCACAAAGGGGCCATCCCACTGGCGCCGCTGTGGGTGAAGCTTGGTTCCTGCTTCATGTCTTCTTAACACGAGATCTCCAACGTCCAAGGGCTGTTCTCGATAAACTTCGTCTCGCTTCTCAGCTTCTCGCGCCATCCACCGTTCTGCTTGCGCAGTTGCCGTGTCACGCTTTTCTCCCTTGTTCCTCTCAAACTGGTAGCACTCTGGTAGCTAGTTATCGATTAACCCAGGGCCGGATGTACAAGAGCCCGGGAAAAAAAGTCGACACTAGACATATCATATATAGAAGGGTGATCCCGAAGCACTTCATCTACTCGCTGCCCAAGTTAACGTTAACGTACGCGCTCGAATACCACACATTTCGTCGTCTTAATACGCTCGCGCTCACAACTGCACCACGACTGGGCTTTTAAACGGTGCGATACTTGCATCCTTTAACCAAAATAACTATTAATCTGGGAGTCGCGAGCAGGTGCAAGTATCATACCGGTTTTGGAACTTCGAAAGTAGGTTTTACATTGGGACCAGAGTTGTTCCGTGAAAGGTCCGATGTGGCCGAATGGTGCACAGTGACAGAGACACCAGTTTGTCTGGGTTTCGACCCGTGAGCCTCACTCCGTTGCTCATATCGAATTGAAGACAGGCTGAACGCCTTATCGGCGGATGTCCGCCCACGGATGTGGTCCCGACTATTCAGCCTGGAAGGGGGGAGACGGTGAGACGTTAGACCCGCGATAGCTGGATGGACCCCTCACAGGGCGAGCATAGAGTTTGTACTGCCTATGTGACAATGTCAGTTGACCACCTCTACCTATGAGGTCGTTGTAAGCGTACATCCATTCATCACCCAACAGAATGCCAGCCAAATCATAGAAGAGGGTGAAACTACGACCTGGTAATAATTCATAAAATAAGAAATTCTCAAAAGGGAAAGATTGAGACCGAAATCTCTTACGCTGATAATTGCGGCGGTACCAAGGAGGCTGCTTATATTAGGTTGGGGTCATTAATAAACGTAGACGAGGGACTCACCTTGTCAGCAAACCCGTATTGATGGTGTAAGCCATCAAAGTCATGACAATGGAATCAGATCTGTGCATAAACGTCAGCCAGGTCTACGGTATAAACGTCAAAGGGACGAGCTTGCCTCACGAATCCGGTCCTCTTGCGGTAGAGAGACCAACACATTGATGCAGCGATTAACAGCTCCGTCACCGCGACTCCGCCAAGTCCTACGC
Organism: Lactarius pseudohatsudake; assembly: GCA_021525015.1. Taxonomy (NCBI): domain Eukaryota; kingdom Fungi; phylum Basidiomycota; class Agaricomycetes; order Russulales; family Russulaceae; genus Lactarius; species Lactarius pseudohatsudake. The sequence continues at coordinate 201,000 of JAKELH010000094.1, forward strand.
ACGGAATCCACTATTAAGTGTTAGCGTGGGCGAATGTGCCAGTGGTTTAAGTCGAAACATACCCGTACGGTATTAAAACTGGAGAATCGCTTTATAGCGAATCTGAGGATGCTTTCAATTTATCTGATACACCCAAGGAAGAAGTATACCTACTCTTTTGCTACTGACACTAGCACGCAAAGTTTGCGGCTAATTGGCGGACAAAACAGTGACCAGAAGTAGGAAACTTACGCATTGCGAAGCCTACAAAGACGAGAAGGGAGACAATTATGGATGTACCTCCCAGGGGATAACAAGAGCACTCACAGAAAGAAAAGGCGACCAATACCACCTGCGAAATTACATTCACAGGTGCTTCGGTAAAATACGATAACGGTAAAATAAGATAACGGTAACTTACGATGAGAATTGGGCAGATAATACTCTGGCTCACTGGCGGAAACCAAATTGTGGCCTAGAAGTGCAGTAAACAATAAACAAACTCACCTACATAAACTCGTCTTGCGTAAAGGCTTCGCCTCATTAGACAGATAGCAAGTGAGAGGCAGTGTACGAACGACGAACATCTGCAAGGAAGCGAGGGCGACGGCCTACGGTGATCATTAGTAAGTACATGGTAGATTACCGAGTGCATAACGTACCCCATTTGCGGTCTGAGCCTACATGCGGACGTGGTGTAAGTGTTTATGGAGATAAGATGTCCCCCAATGTTTACGTACGCTCAAGGACCTGAAGAATAGATCAGAAACGGCCTAGCCGCCCCAGGGGTGGGTTGCCTCACCACAAAACGTGGTCCAGGCTTTCGACATCGCCAAAATTCAGGACCAGATACCTACTATAATGAACATATGGAGGACAGTGTGCGTGTTGCTGTCTCACCAATAGATCGTATAAGCGCCTAGAATAATGTTTATGGTATCCGTAACTCTGATGAAAATATTGCAACTTGAACGAGCCGAGACCTGAGCAATACAACTAGGCTACGCACGTTATGAATATGACGAAGAGCTTGAGTGCCTTTGTGTCTCCCTTCCCATAATTCCTGGGACTGGTCAGTTTGTTGCGTCAGGAGACAAGGACCAAGACAAGGACTAATTACCAGAAGTAGACCCATCTACGAAAACATTGTGCCAACTTGAAGTCAGCGCGGAAGGGGAAAACACGTGCACTCGAACTCACGTCTGTAAAATTGTCAAACCGTAGAGCCTACAAGTTTAATAGGTCAAGAGAAGTGCCGGTAAGGAAAGAGCCCACTGGCAAGGAGGCACTCACGTAGTACTGATAAGCAGCCCGATGAAAGCTATTCCCAAGGAATTGCGGATGTCAGCGACAGCAGAGCCAGGTATCATGTTGGTGCAATCAAAGTAGGTCGTGTTGCCGAGGTATATAAACTCCCACCTTCCGGAATTAAGTTTGATCACGGCTAGGCAGAGAGGGAGCAGGAGAAGGCACCGCGCAAACGATGAAATAGAAAGCGATCGATGTAGGTACAGTACAGTAATCGGAAGAAATTAGGAAAAGCCCGCACGCACTGGCACGTACTGAACCGTAATTTACGCGGGGTACTAGTGAGTATGAATATTGATCAGATGGATGGGCCCGGGTGCCGAGTTGGCGGCTCCGGCCTATGCACTGGCATCTGTGAATGCTATCTGCTACCCATTTTTGGACTGGTATTGTCCGACCCGACCTTTGGAGTCTGGACCTTTGGGGTTCGCCCAACTCTGACTGAGACACATGAAGAATGCAGGGGGTCACCGGTCACCGAGAATGGACAGGGGAACCAACAGAATGAAGCACGGGAGCGTGTCGAAAGCGCGGAAAGCGCACAGGGAGTGCGACGTGCATAGCGTGCGCGCTGTGCAAGTCTGTTTGCTGAAAACTGAAAAATATACGGTTTCACTGGCAAAGTCCCGGGAGGGCGTAGGAGTATCAGCGTGGTGGCTCAAAAATGGCGGGGGCGATGGATAGAGTGGACCCGAAGGCACCAACAGCACGAACGATTAACAGCGATCCTGTGCCTAAGAGACTGGAGAGTCGAGGGCATAGGCTGCCGTTGCTTGGCCTCTAGAGATGGGGGTCGCGCAGACGGGCGCGGCGACACGAAGCCCGAGAGTAGCGTGGCAAGGTGCGCGGAGACACAAATTTGCCATCCCCTTCACCATTTATCGAATACTAGCATTGGAGGGACGGCCCTCTGGGCCATCGTTTACGATGCGTCGAGTTCGTTCTGCCAGTGCGATGCCACCCAAAGACTTTACCTCGGAAACCTTGCCCGAGCCCACATTTCGTCGCATTGTCCCCAACTATGTCTCTCACCAATCCCTGTTGGAAGTTGCGTGGATCATCGCCGTTGTATCTGACCCACAACTGGATAGAAAATGTCAGAGTGGACGGTGGCATTAAACAACTGCTAGCGACATAGTGTAAGCATCGGCATGCGATGGCTTTGGCTCCCGTTGCGTTGTGCATCTCAATTGGATGGCTCGACCTTCTCAAGTATCAGCGGCACAAACCCTCCTTATTGTCTTATGGATCTCGTGGTCCATCTTATGTGTCAGGGGATGCGCGGTGTTGTGGGGGTCGGCATGCGAGTTGAGGGGTTGCGCATTGTCCCGTGTGACGTAGATGGAGATGGAGGAGGCTCAGGAGGGGCGATAGTGCTGGTGGGTTTGCGGGTCGAGCGATCTTCCCATATTTTTGGTTCTTTCGCCGTGAGTAGACGGCGAATTTATACGTTTGGTGGAAACGCTGGCAAGCCCGTCGAGAGAAATGTTTTTCACGTTGTACTTCAATTTGCCCTCGATTGACGTGCTGTGAAAGCAGATTGCCTGTACAGCACACAACTCATTGTGCGAGTGCGACTCGGAATAGCCTCGTGTGTGTGAGTGTTTGTGCAGTTGTCTTTGTGTCTCACGGAATGGTCCGAATGCTCCAAACCGGCCACTAACCGACCGTTGGCTATAGTTTGATTTGATTTAGATTTCCCGCCGCTTGTGTTGGCCATCAATTCGCGGTAGACGTTCGCTCATCGGACCAACTCGAGCACACAGATATCGGCGTGCACCGTGTGGCCTGACGCGGTAGAGAATCTCGTCTCCATCGTTAGTGATACTAGTATATCCCCTCGGTCATCCTGATGACAGCCTATCTGGGGCACTGCAGGTTTGAAAGCTTTGGCTCCACACACGCCCTTCGCGATAAAATATTCTGGGTGCAGCGCGAACCCTGTTTTTCACCACTCCCTGGTGTCCTCATCACGACACCGCCCTCAATGAGGAAGAGAGGACCGTCCAACTCGGGGCAGGACTTACCTGGACAGAAGTGTACTGTACTCATACCCCCAAAGGTCTCAACGGTATCGGTGTCGTCGGTTTTATCGTTTACGAAGGTAGGCACTCTTCCAGCTTGCCACGCATGTATCGCGTTTACCCAACGTTATACCCGCACGGCAGGACATTCCTGGAAGACACCAATCAGTGAGGCCACAATAGACACAGTCACGGCAAAGGGAAGTTTGAACAATTACGTGAGTTTTTTGAGAAGGCCCTTAAGAGTACAACTGATGACAATTTCGTCTCAATCAAGGAATCGTCGATCATGTTCCACAGAAAGCCACTTGGCAAAGGCGGTATGTGCCGGCTTTATCTGGTCTCCTGAGAAGGTAAGCAGAGAACCCTGTGTGCGCTATCAGAACGTGATCCCGTAATGGACACAATGCAATGGATGTACCGACTTGCGCGTCTTCATTGGTCGTAAGGGTGCTCACTTAGGCGCCATCGCTTACAGTAATGGCACAGTCAATTTTACAAGCTTCCAGGCGCGACTCGTTTCGTAATGGCCCAACCTGGTCGGGTTCCAGTTACAGTAGTGCTCTTCCGAGTCTATGACGGGCTAACGCCCCCGGGATGTCTCCACAAAGACTTACTTAACCTCCCGAATTCCGCGCGAGGCCAACCATGCGAGGTGACTTCTTAAAATACGTGTTGAGCATAACCGTACCTGCACTCGACCGGTACAGGCCAGTTCCGAATTTACAGTATGGCGTCGTCCACTTGCAGTAACCTTCTTCCTCGTAAGCGTTTATGACAACTTTACGTTGATGTCGCAATATTCGGCGCCGGTTTTGAAAGTGGCCGCCGATGATGTCAAGATACTACGCGTCGTCGTCTCAATCCATTGATCTCCTCTCAGGTCACTGGCTTTGACTTGAGACGCAGACCTGGGGTGACAAGGAAAGACAAGGGCGCCTTGGTGTGCATTCGGGAGTCGGGTCCGGCATCTTCACACATGGGGGACCATCCGTGTAATCGCTACACCGTTCCATCCTCCCATTTAGCGTCTTTGTCGGGTGAGAAGACAGGTCTCTCGGCATATATACATACATACGACAGCGTGCGTAGTCCAAGTGCACCAATTATCAAAGCCAGGATGAAGGACGGCCAGGACTGGAAGGATGCGGCGTACGAGGCCCTCTGGAGAGGATGTACCTGAGCACGTGAAGCGGCCGCGTGAGATCAAAGAGAAGTATGATCTCTTTCCAGAATCCACATCATTGATCTCACGGTCGGGCTCAAGTTTTGAGCGTTGACTGTGACGTGGGGAGGGGTTTATTTTTAGCAAGCTTTACCTCTTAGTATACCTCCAACCAAGTGTGGGGTACTGTTTCTCATGCACAAATGTGTTCAAAGGAACAGACGAGGCCCGAGGGTGGGATTAATCCGGGTACTTAAATGAGCCGGATTTGCCAACGACGTCTTCGTACCGGCAGAAATTCATCAATTTTCGAAAAAAAAAAAAAAAAAAGTTGCATCTTTACGTTCGAAAAAAGAAAACAGATTTTCCCACAATCGAATTCGACCGCCGTCGAAGATCGCGCGTCGCCGGTCAGTTATGTAATCATGTTTGGCATCTCGATGACGGCTTGGATGACGGTATAGCAAACTCTTGAGCAAACTTCTGAAGAGCAATTCAGTCAGAAAAGACGTTCCAATGCCAACAGAAACGATGATTAGAAAACAGAAGCCCAAGCTGTTGACTCAGTTGAGTGAGGGAAGATAGATGTCTAAAAGCAGTGAGCTGAGGGACGGTGCCTGGCGGGCTGGCGGCAACTGGCGAATTGAATTAGAATCTAGGAAAGGTGATCGATCCATTTGGAGAGATAAATATCAAGAGGAAATTGAATGTGTGCGAGGCAAGTCGAGAAGAGCCCGTGAGAACGCATCGAATTAGGATGAGAGCTCGTTCGAAGCGATGCCAACTCCCCAGAAAGGTGGGGCACATCACCCAAAGCAGAACGTCACATGTCTGGCGTGCCCCTCCACCTCGGAAGTAGCTCAACTGAGGTTCCAGGTGGAAGCTCTGATTGAGTAAGTTCGGGCATGAGAACTTTGAGAAGAGGCAAGGGGTCCGAATACATTCATTTAGAACCGGGAATGGTAAAAACTTTACCGTTTACGTACACCGCTAAATTTTGATTGGCTATCACGCCGCCCTTACTACTCACATGTGCTTTGGTTCATGACGGGCAAACCAAACGGTAACTGGCGGCGCATTGGTCGCCACGCCGATCGCACCTACGACACACTGTCCTTTTCCTCCCTTCACCTGTCCTACAGACTCCTGCCATCGCGTTTTCCACCTATTTTTGGTTTTCCACTCCTTTTTTGAGCATTACACCGACCAGTTTTTACACCGACTGTCAGGTGGAAACGTTTTCGTGTTCACACGGGCAAATTAGTACGGTGTCTGGTTCATCGTCTCGGCCTTCTCTAGCCCCCTTCTCTCCTCTGCTGCGCCTTCTCTCATCTCTCATTTTGGAAACGCATAACACGCTCTCCACCCTTGACGGTTCTTAAACCGGAATCACGGCGCCGAATCAGGTTTTCCTGCCGGGTCTCTTAAAAACGCGCTATTTCACATAATCCTTCGTCACTGTTGTGGCTCACACAGTCAACCCGACCTCTCTTGATTAGTGCGTTTTCCATATTCTCGTCCGTACTCCCTGTCTGATATTGTCCATCCCCCGCAGACTTTCATTCCAGTTCCGTGCTTTGAATCTCTCTGCATATACCCATATCTATTTCTAGTCGGTTGCACGAATCATGCGGCTTCGTCTCATCTCTCATCCCCCCGCACCGATGATGCTTTTCACCATTTCTTTCGTCCCCACGGATCTGCATCCTCTTCCCCTGAACTGGGATTCTCAACTCGCCGTACTCAGCACAGCTGATCTTGAGCTGCCTCGCTCAGTATATGCGCTTGATTCGTCCGCTTGGCTCACAGAGATTCTCGAGGAAGTGACCTTTGATGTCGTTTCACTTACCGTGTCTGTTGTTTTCACTGATGGCCATACGGAGGACTGGCCGTTAATGGACCGCGCCTGCATAGATGCTCTTGAGGACGTCCTGAATAACCTACGCTCAGCTATTCAGCGTCCCAAATCAACTCTCCCCCCAGCACCGCTGCCTTCCCCTATTGCTCCAATATTTAAGAAACCAGCAAAGCATAAGAAACAGCGATCATTACTGATGCAACTTGTGCAGTATATCACACCTTTTGCTGCGACCCCGCATATACTGACCTATCGAACTAGGTCTCTCATCCCCAACAGCTCCCCTCCCCAGCTGCCAATGGTGGCGCCACCACCACCTCTATCTCCATCTCAACCGTCTGCTGATGGTGCTTTGGACAACTCATGGGTCGTGACGAAGGAGCTTCGTCAATGTGCACGGTCCAGTCTCCTCGATACGTACCGACGTTTCGTTGTCCAAGAGCTCAAGTCTCGTCTACCCTCTGCCGGTTACACTGCCTGGATTGCGCAGAGTACGCTTCGACGCACCGAAGAACATATGGCCAGCTTAACGGATTCCCCATCCTCCACCATCTCGTTACCTCTACCGGAATTATCATCGTTTGATTGCCAAACCGCCATCGTGCCCGAGGATCTCTTCGCATACGACGATGATCCTGACGCGGCATCGGAGACGGTAGCCACTGAATCCGATGGCTCCTCCGTCCACACCCCGGACTCGACCTGTGCCTTCCGTCGTGGGATGCCCGCAGCTTTAGCTCTCGCTGATCCCAACGTAGAAGCCTTTGCCGCCCTCTCCCGGCGTGCCCTCCGGTTACGCGAGCACCTCCTCCGTGTCGACGTTGCTCGAAGGAATGCAGCTGCGGATGACGCGGCAATGCTCGCTGTCGCCGAGGTCCGTGGTCGGCGACGAGCTTGGTTGAACCGACAGCTTCGTGGGGGCGCGTACTTGTCGGATCTTGGTTTTGCGACACCCGTACGCTCATCGCAGCTCGCGCGGCATGTACCTCTTAACTTTGAGCACCTTTCCGCGTCGTTGTCGCATCTCTCCATCGTGTCTTCGCGATTGTTCCCAGTAGTGGAGGATGTTGAGGGGGAATCAGACGTGTGGGGGCCGCCAGAGGGGGCGACGTTTCATGTGCCGATGCGCCGACATACGCCAGTTCGCACGCGCACGAGAAGTGTGTGGGACTTGAACCGACCGCCGGGTCTCGACCTCATGGAGGACGGCGCGATGGAGTTTGGCCCGCCGGTCCTCATGGTACCTCCGCCTGGCGTGACACCAGCCCCTCACTCTGCTCCGACCGTCGTAGCACCACTTCCCGAGCACGAACTGGATCTCGAGTTGGGCGCCGTCGACGGGTCATTCGTGAATGGTAAGGAGGTTGAGTACGAGTGTGGAGAGTGGTTGCCTGGAATTCAGCTAGAGTCGCGGTGATGGGTGTTACTGAATGTTTGCATTCTTCCATTGCATAGTTTTTGCCCGGGTTTTTGTTCTGGTTTTTTTTCTTGCCTGGTGTGGCCGCATTCAATCTTTGGTATTTTAATCTCATCGCACGTCGACGCACTTACGTACATACAGCATAACTATACTCGTCATTTTCACGTATCATTCATCAGATTTTACCGCATACACGTTTTTATTCCGCGCCTGGAGCCTTGCACCTTGCATCCGTTTCGCCTGTACTTAAGACAGACAGACATGTCATCATGTGACATCCACCGTCGCTAAACTACGTGGGTCTGATAACGGCTAGAGCAAGTATGTCTCCTCCGACCAAAACGCTCGACGTCACTGCGACGTCAGCAGAGAATGTTGTGAGACTCGTGAAGCTGCTTCCAGCTGACCTTCGCACCCCGCGAGTTGGTATCGTGTGCGGCTCAGGGCTCGGAACGCTCGCGGAGGATATTACAGAGCGCGTTATCGTGCCGTACAGTGCACTAGAGGGATTCGGAGAGAGCACTGGTGCGTCTCTAGTCTCTGGTGCTGGACGAGATTCGCCAATACTGGTATCATAGTCTCAGGACACCGAAACGAGCTTGCGTTTGGAAAAGTCGGGGACGTGCCGGTAGTTGCGATGCTTGGACGAGTGCGTCAATGCTTTCTGGTGGGGCTTGTTTCTGACATCTAGCACAGTTCCATCCGTATGAGGGCCACTCGCTCGCGACCGTTGTGTACCCAATCCGTCTCATGGCAGATCTTGGCGTACAAGATCTGATCAGTATGTCACCCGTACTGTGTCGCATATTCCTGTTAAAACATAGTTACAGTTACGAACGCAGCGGGCTCACTGAAGGCCGATGTCCCCGTCGGAACAAGTGCGTTTGTCTTCCCCCACCCTCGCGACTGTTGATCTGATCGTCGATCCACTCCCATCCTTCCCCCCGCGAAATCGCGCTGCGTCGCAGTCGTTGTCATCGACGACCACATCGCACTGCCGCTCTTGACGGGGCTCAATCCGCTGCTCGGCGCGCTCTCCCGGCCCACATCGCGCCGCTTCGTGCCGCTCTCGGATGCATACACGCACGCGCTGCGGCTCGCTGCATTCCGTGCTGCACACGCGCTCGGCCTTCCGCGTGCAGCGCTCGCGGAGGGCACGTATGCGTGGGTGAGCGGGCCCACGTACGAGACGCGCGGCGAGGCGGCGCTGCTCGCCACGGCGGGCGCGAGCGTCGTCGGGATGAGCACCGTGCCGGAGGTCGTCGCGGCGCGGGACGAGGGCTTGCGCGTGCTCGTGCTTAGCTTGGTCACGAATATGGTCGTTGGGGTCGTGCAAGGCACCGGCGTGAGGAGCGTGCGGGAGGAGCTGGATGCCGAGGTACGTTGTCGCATCGGGTTTGAGGGCGGATGACGATGACGAATTTGTTGGTTTTTAGCTTGCGGGGCAGACGCTGCAGCGGCCGCCTACACCGACCGTGTCGCACGAGGAGGTTCTGACGGTTGGGAAATCGAAGGCGGAGGTCATGCGGCAACTTGTAGAACGGATCATCATCTCGTTGCCCAGTGCCGGAGCTTGATTGTCGTTATTTTGTAACCAAAGTGAATGTACAGAGTACACCCTAGAAGAAAAGAGGCAAGGGTTCCGAGTCGGCTGTGTGTTGCGTGTTGGTAACGAACGGCTGCCCTGGGTCAGGCGGTTCTGCGGCTTGCCAGCAGCATGTTCACCGGTGCCTCGGACATCGACTTCTGACAAAACTTTGGCTCTCTCGCCCTTCTTCCCCTCTCTTTGTCCACTTCTACTACCACCACCATTTACTGCCGCCGACGTCGTCATCGGTCGTCGTAGCCATTTGGGTCTAACTACCTGTTCCTGTCGCCCCTGCTTCCCACGATGCTTTCACGGACAGCAATCCTTCGCGGGTGGCTCCCGCGCTCAAGACCTTATCTCACATCATTCGCAGCAAATGCGCTCTCACGAGGATTTGCGAGCAGCATGCCTTCTTACAGTGAGTATCGTTGCCTTGCCGCTTCGCCAAACGAGGCGGAAAAATGTTCGCCACTGATGCAATCACCGGTCGTTGATGTCGCTTCCGCAAACTGCAATCGATCGTCTGCGTTCCTTGCTACTTAGGAGAGAAGATCGTAGTGAAGAATCCAATCGTCGAACTCGATGGCGATGAGATGACGCGCATCATCTGGAAGAAGATCCGAGAAGAAGTGCGTTCGATGTCCTCTTTTTGCCTTGCAGCGAGCATTGACGTGTCCTTGAATTGCGGCAGCTCATCCTCCCGTATCTCCAACTTGACATCAAGTACTTTGATCTCGGTCTCGAGCACCGCGACGCGGTACGTCGTTCATCCCCGTGACCGCATGGCCATGTGGTGACCGCCGTACCACCACCTTCCTTGCTGCCTACGTAGACCGATGACCAGGTGACGATCGAATCCGCGGAGGCGATCCTCAAGTACAACGTCGGTATCAAGTGCGCGACCATCACCCCGGACGAAGCACGCGTGAAGGAGTTCAAGCTCAAACAGATGTGGCGCTCGCCCAATGGCACGGTATGCACCGCGCCATTTTCGTCTCTGACGTGGCACTGCATCGCGCACAGATCCGCAACATCCTCGGCGGCACGGTCTTCCGCGAGCCGATCATCCTCGAGCGCATCCCGCGGCCTGTCCCCGGGTGGGTCAAGCCCATCGTCATTGGCCGTCACGCATTCGGAGACCAGTACCGTGCGACGGACTTTGTCGCGCCCGGTCCTGGGAAGCTCCAGCTCGTGTATACGCCGCAGGGCGGCGGCGAGCCGACCACGTTGAGTGTGTATGATTTCAAAGGCAAAGGGGTTGCCCTTGCGATGTACAATACGGATGATGTCAGCCTCGTCACCTTTACTTGCGGGCTTTCTTGTTGACGACTCGGCGGTGGACAGTCGATCGCCGGGTTTGCGCACTCGTCATTCAAGATGGCGCTGTCCAAGAAAATGCCACTGGTGTGTCCCGATATGTCTTCTCTTTCTTTCCGCGGGCTTTACGGCGGCGTTGCTATTAGTTCTTATCCACCAAAAATACCATCCTGAAGAAGTATGACGGCCGATTCAAGGATATCTTCCAGGAGATCTACGAGAGGTTCGGTTACATTCCCATACTGAGCGGACGGAACGATGACGTGGCTCCGTTGCGAATCACAGGGAATACCAGACGCAGTTCGAAGCGGCGGGGATCTACTACGAGCACCGTCTGATCGACGACATGGTCGCGCAGGCCATCAAGTCCGCCGGCGGCTTCGTCTGGGCGACCAAGAACTACGACGGCGACGTGCAGTCGGACATTCTCGCACAGGGCTTCGGCTCGCTCGGGATGATGACCTCGGAGCTCATCACGCCGGACGGCCGGACGGTGGAAAGCGAGGCCGCGCACGGCACCGTCACGCGGCACTACCGCGAATACCAAAAGGGCCGCGAGACGTCGACGAACCCGGTCGCGTCTATCTTTGCGTGGACGCGCGGACTGCTGCACCGCGCGAGTCTGGACGGGAACGCGGAGCTCGCGGCGTTCGCGCGCGCGCTGGAGAGCGCGTGCGTGCAGGTTATCGACGCGGACGGCGTGATGACGAAGGACCTCGCGCTCGCCATACACGGAAAGGAGATGCAGCGCGAGCACTGGGTGATCACGGACGTTTACATGGATGCCGTCAAGGTGCGTTGTTGATCATGTTTCCTGCATTCGGACGCGTGCTGATGATGGCACCGTGACGTTGCAGGCGAAATTGGACAAGCTGCTGGCTGCGGGAGGAACGAGGGCGAAGATCTAGCTAGTCGTCTAGAATAAGTTGTTGATATATATTCATCGGACGGAAGATGGAGGATAGCCATTGATGTAGACCGTACTTCCATTGTAAACTGACGACCCAAGTTGTCAATTCGATGGCACGAGCGGGTTTCGGGGATATTTAATGGCCCCGAGATGCTGGTATTCCGGAGGTGAGCAGTTTTGTGGGTTACGAGGCTGGCTGGCGCCTGGATCATGGCCGTGGTGACCACACCTTCCTGGCTATCCAGTCCGCTACTCAGAGCTGCGTCGCGAGCGCGCGGTCGTGCACCTCCTTACGCGCTGGCCCGAGGACCTTCTTCGAACCGCACACTGCATCGAAACTACTGGAAGGTTGGAACTGAAAAGATTGAACTGAAGACAAGGATATAAACAAGCGAACGATGCGTCTCTGAGAGCAAAACACACGCATCAACGCATAACCCGCAGGGCAGCTCACCGTGCCTGTTCAAAACAGGAAGAGGATCCTGAACGACGAGGCCGAGTAGACCAAGGCAACACCAACCACGAGTGCAAATACTCTCAAGATGCGAACGTAAATACGCGATTCCAAACTCTCGAGGAGGCATTCCTCTAGTAAGCAAGCGTGTAAGCGTCGCTCATGCCAGTGCGTCCGCACCCGGCGCATGTCATCCGCAAGGCGTCTATCGGTCATGCACGCATTGGCGCTCGCCAATGCCTCATTGGGAGGTCTGACCACGAGGCGGTGTCATCAGTAAAAACCCTGTGAGATTGTCATGCCGTTACATTAGGATTCCTTCTGCTCATCCCTCGGGAGGAGGTTTTTCCTAATGGTCCTCCCCGTCGTCGTCTTTGCCGCCTCCATTGCCATTCCCCCCATTGCCATTACTTCCACCACCATTGGCATTGCCACCGCCATTGGCATTGCCCTATCCGCTGCTACCGCCGTTGGCATTGCCCTCTCCACTGCCACCGTTATTGCCACCGCCATTGCCGCTGCCATTGCCACCACCATTGCCGCCGCGATTGCCACCACCATTGGCATTTCCCTCTCCGCTGCTGCCGCCATTGGCATTGCCCTCTCCACTGTTACCGCTATTGCCACCACCATTGCCGTTGCCATTGCCACCGCCATTGGCATTGCCCTCTCCGCTGCTACCGCCATTGGCATTGCCCTCTCCACTGCCACCGCCATTGCCACCACCATTGCCACCGCGATTGCCACCGCGATTGCCGCCGCCATTGCCACCGCGATTGCCGCTGCCATTGGCATTGCCCTCTCCGCTGCCACCGCCATTGGCATTGTCCTCTCCACTGCCACCGTCATTGCCGCCGCCATTGCCACTGCCATTGGCATTGCCCTCTCCGCTGCCACTGCCATTGGCATTACCATCATCGTCAAATGGCAATCCCTCAAGGACAATGGGCGGATGCTGTCGGCCAACCTGTTACACTTCTATGCAACTCATACCGATTCATACCCTTTCTCTCTCCTTCCGTTTCGCCTCCAACTGTTGATTCAGCCTTCTGTATCGACTTCGACATTTTTGGTTTCACGAACAACGATCCCCGAACGCGAATACCCTCTTATCTTGTAGATCATCGATACCGCTCTATCGTCTTGTTGTCGGCAAATGCCTTTAAACATCCACACGAATCTCCAAACGACACTCGTGACATTATAGCGAGTTGCATAACACTTGTCCACTGCCCCCTTTGTTTAGCAGACATACGGACATCCAAAACTCAAGAGTGGTGTTCATAGTTACTGTAAGTTGACAGGGAAATTTTCGAGAAATTATGTTATCATACGGGGCTGCGCACCGTGCCCGGCCGTACATTTGACAGACAGTCAACGGGTACGGTTCACCCGTCAAGTCATTGGAAGAACCCTAACGGCCACGGAGACATGTTGCAATCTCGCAAACCACCAGTGGAGGAGGGAGCCCGCCAGACGATCACACTGGTAGAGATGGCGATGATTGGTGTATACGTGACATGTTCGAGAGCGCATGCGTGGAGGTTATCAACGCGGATGGCGTGATGACGAAGGACCTTGCGCTCGCCATACACGGAAAGGAGATGCAGCGCGAGAACCGGGTGATCACGGACGTTTACATGGATGCCGTCAAGGTGTGTTGTTGATTGTGTTTCCTGCTTTGGCAAACGTGCTGATGGCACCTTGCAGGCGAAATTGGACAAGCTGCTGGATGCGGGAGGAATGAAGGCGAAGATATAGCTAGTCATCGAGAATAGGTGTTGTTGATATATATTCGTCGGACGTCGCACGGAGGATAATTACTGATGTAGTGGGTACCTCCATTGTAAACTGACGACCTAAGTCGTTAATTCGATGGCACGAGCGGGATTCGGGGATTATATTTAAAAGTCGCAAGTTGCCTTGGGCTTGAATACGCGATTCCAAATTATCAAGGATGCATTCCTCTATGAGCATGTAGGGGTCCCTCGTGCGTCCGCACCCGTCGCTCATTTACAAGGCGCCTATATATCCTTCATGTATGCATTAGCGCTCGTAGGCGCCTCGTTGGGAGGCTTGACCACGAGGCCGTGTACACCGTCCAGTATTCCCACCCTCACCTTTACGCAGAGATTATCCTCGATTCCTCCACAGTCGTCGCTCTTCCTATGTCCCAGACGACTTCCGCAGCAGCAGCTTCCTCACGCTTCCAAGCCATCTTAGATGCTGCCTTGAAATCATACGAAAAGCAAACTAAGCAAGAGCTCATCGCACATCCACTCGCCTCCCAGTTACAATCATGCGACTCAACTAGCGCCATCATTGCCGTGCTTCAAGACCAAGTTCGGGAATTCGACCGAGCTCACAGCGGCGATGAGAGATTGACAAAGTGGCTGATCCCAACCGTGAACGTCCTGTACGCATTTTCTGCCGCCGTCTCCGAGGGCGTCAGCCTGGTAAGTCTCGACATTCAAGCTAATGCGAGTCTCTGATATGTTTTGTAGGTATTTTCGCCTGGGAAAGTGATCTTTGCGGGCATCGGTGTCTTCCTTTTAGCAAGTATCATATCTATTATTTAGGCAGATCGTTCTGATGTCGAAGGTCTTATAGGCAGCCAAGGAAGTTGCGGCCAGCAAAGATTTTCTCGCGGAGCTGTTCGAACGCATAGGGTTTTTTTTCAACCGGCTCGAAGCCTACACAGAGGTGACACCGACTGCAGCGATGACAAACATAATCACGAAGATAATGGTGGAGGTGCTTACGATCTTTGGGGTTGCAACGAAAGAGCTCAGGCGGGGATCAACAAGTGAGTCTCTGATCGGCTGTCTATCGATCCACACTGACTTGCGTATAGAGAAGTTCCTGAAGAAATTGGCTGGAAGGACTGATTTGGAGGACGCGATCAAAAGGCTGGACAGATTGACGCAAGAAGAGGTTCGGATGGCGCTTGCGGAGGTGCTGAAGATCACACACATTGTGCACTCTGACGTAAAAGTCGTCGACGGTAAAGTGGAGAGCATAGACGACAAGGTAGAAGACATGGGTGGCCAGGTAGAAGACATGAGTGGCAAAGTGGACGACATGGGGAATAAAGTAGACGACATGGGAGACAAGGTAGACGTCGTGGGCGACAAGGTAGACGGTGTGGGAGACAAGGTAGACGGTGTGGGAGACAAGGTAGACGGTGTGGGAGACAAAGTGGTGGATATGGGTCAAGATATAGGCGACAGAGTGCAACGCGTTGATGAAAAGGTTCGAGTAGTCGTTGACGGTGCGCGATCCCTCAGTCAGCCACCGATACCTTCCAACATTTTCATTTTTCACTTTCAGATGGGAAGGAGGCAAAATTAATCATCCAACAGACGGAAAACACCGTAGACGAAATCAAGTGTTCGTCATCTCCTCTTGTTCGTTGCTCGCACTTACACCTACTCACAGGGAACCAGTTAAAACAGCTCCTACGAGCGTGGCTCTCTCCCGCAGATCCGTCCACAAATCACATCATTGCACAAAAGGCTCAACACAAGGGAACAACCGTCTGGTTCTTTCAAGGCAGTATCTTCATCGAATGGAAGTCTACTGGCTCTCTTCTGTGGATCCACGGGAAACGTGCGTTTCTCTCAGGAATTCTTTTGGGCTCGCGCCCTCTGACCGACTCCAATTTCATAGCGGGCTCTGGGAAAAGCGTCATCTGGTATATTATTCCTTGCCTGCTTCATTCTGAGACTGATTTTCACCAGTTCCTCCGTCATTCAAGACATTATGGCCGTATGCGAAGCGGGGTCAGCAATCATGGCCTACTTTTACTTCGATTTCAAGGATCTCAAGAAACAAAGCTGTCGCGACCTGCTGCTTTCTCTTGTGTCCCAGCTTTCTACTCGCTCAATTCCTTACTGTGACATTCTCCACCACATCTATAAGACGCACGAAAATGGGACTCGACAGCCGAGTGACGACACTTTGAAAGCATGCCTGCAAGAGATGCTAAGACTGCCGGGACAGGGCCCAATTTTCCTTGTCCTGGATGCGCTCGACGAATGTCCTGACTCGTCCGGTATTCCATCCCCTCGTGATGAGGTCCTCCAATTCGTGAAGGAACTCGTCGACCTTCACCTGCAAGGACTTCACATTTGCACGACCAGTCGCCCAGAGGTCGACATCCGAGCTGTCCTCGAGCCGCTGGCGTTTCGTTCTGTTTCTCTACATAACGAAAGTGGTCAAAAATCGGACATCGCTGACTACGTTCAAAATGTCGTCAACTTATCCTCGAGTGTGGCGATGAGGAGATGGAGAGTAGATGATAAAAGGCTTGTGATTGAGACGCTGACAGAGAGAGCCGACGGAATGTGAGAACATGAAGCTATTCTACGCTGAGTGCAGCTTCTTACGTTATTGTGCAGGTTCAGATGGGTATTTTGTCAGTTGGACGCGCTGCGACATTGCTTCCCACCGAACCTCCGTCAATTTCTTAATGAATTGCCTGAGACCCTGGACGCGACATACGAGCGGATATTGAGGGGCATCACGAAGGCTCAAAAGGATAATGCGCATCGTCTGTTACAGTGCCTTGCTGTAGCTGTCCGACCGCTTCGAGTCGAGGAGCTCGCGGAACTACTGGCGTTCGATTTTGAAGCGTCGAGCTCGGGAGGGATCCCGAGGTTGAAGGATGACTGGCGGTGGGATGACCAAGAGGAGGCCATACTTTCGACTTGTTCAAGTTTGATCGCCATCGTCCCCGATGGTGATTCGCGGGTGGTACAATTCTCGCATTTTTCGGTGAAAGAATACCTGACATCGCCTCGTCTCGCACGGTCTGAAGGGGATGTTTCGTGGCTTCATATTGGTCTCGAGGCGGCGCATACGGTCCTGGCGCAAGCGTGCCTGGCGACACTTCTCCGGCTGGATGAACACGCTGGCGCCAAAGGTCTTCCTTTGGTCGAATACGCCGCTCGACACTGGGTGGACCATGCACAATTCGAGGGAGTGTCATCACGCGTACGGGATGGGATGGACGACCTCTTTGACAGCGCCAAGCCTCATTTCGCTGCCTGGCTCCGGGTGCACAACGTGGACAAAAAATACCCGGAAGCCTGGTTCACATTCACGGACGAATCGCCACGGGCCGGCTCCCCGCTTTACTATGCTGCATTCTGTGGGTTTGATGACCTGTCAGAACGTCTGATTATGGAGCATCCCGAACAAGTAAATGCGCGTGGTGGTCACATGCGAGCGCCACTTCCTGTAGCTTTGTCCAAGCGATACTTCGGTGTCGCAGATCTACTCCGCAAGCACGGCGCAATCGTGGATGTTCGAGGCCATGTTGAGAGGACTTCACTACATGTTGCGTCGATATTTGGATACGTCGATATCATACGGTGGCTACTCAATCACGGCGCAGATCCAAATGCTCGGCAGAATGACGGCAGAACACCGCTGCATCTGGCAGCACTCAATATGCATTTTGATGCTGTCCAGGTGCTACTCGACCACAACGCGGACGTCAACTCACGGACTGGCGATGACAAGACTCCGTTACACGACACCATATCCTACGAAGATGACGAAGATGTTGAAGGTGATCACCCAGAGAGAACGACAGTCGACATCGTGAAGCGTTTACTGGAAAGCGGGGCGGACCCAAATGCATGTGGTCACAACCACTCGACTCCGTTACACCAAGCATCCTCCAAGGGGTTTCTCGAGGTCGCTCGAGTGCTATTCAATTACGGAGCGAACGTAGATGAGAAGGATGGCGGGGGCAGGACGCCGTTTCAAGTGGCCTCGTCGAACGGACACCATGAAATGACGAAACTGCTGTTAGAACACGGTGCTGCGGCTCAGCACTGAGATTATGCGTTCACATTTCAGTTACCGACACATGGATGTCTATTACAGTAATATACACAAGACTTTGTATAACTGCTACTAGTAGATGCAGCCAGACGTGGCGCTGATCCTCACAGAATACTCATTTCCCCTGCCATCGATGTCCCGTGAACCATACATACCCTCACGAGGAAGGTGGCATATGGCCCTATGTGGAGAAGTACGACTCGCATGTCGACCGTGTCTCACAACTTGGCGATGAACGTGCTTGTGCGAGTGAGACGAGATTATGTAACGCGTCACACGTGAGTGCGCGCGCCAAGAAGTCGAAAATGTAAGAAGTCGAGTTTTGTGAGCGAGTTTTTGAGCGAGAGTTCGGACGGATTCGAGAACAATAGGATGGTTCATTCATGTCCATGCAGCATACATTTTATACTACTGCCAGTACCATAATTTGTATAGTAAGCCGAGACAACAATCACAAGGCATCAGAAGGTATACGAACGCGTCGTCAAGACGCAGGGTCACAAGGCATGGATTGAGGCATATGGGCATAGCGACATGTCATGGGAATGGGGTAGAAAGGGAATTGAGGCAAAGGAGTAACGTGATAAGTTGCAACCGAGGCGGCGAGGTGGGATACATGTGGTGCGTTGCCTTCGTGGTGCGGGGCTCGGTGTGCTCGCGCTTGATCCAAGAAGGTGTCCTGAATACAATGGCTATTGAACTGTGAAGGAGTGGGGAGACGAGGCAGAAGTACAGTAGCGGCCGAAAACCGCAGTGTCCAAAGATTAGAGCGTAGGGCCACTCGCGCTGAGGCGAGACGGATACCCTGGGCCACCGGCCTGATCCGGTCCTGCCAGGATCCCCGTGCTGGACGCTCCCCCGCAAGTCGGGCTCACAGTGCAGTTCAGCACTCCCATCAGGAAAACCCAAAAGTACTTAATTGTCTTAATTCACTCATTAAGGCACATAAGAGGATTAAGACAATTCACGACTTAAATTGTACTTAGAAAAATAGTGCTAAGGCAATATTAAGAACTACTAAGCGATACTTGAGCAACACAGACAAAAATAAGGTCCTAAGTTAACAATAAGCAACAAGGTATGTAGCTAAGCCTCTCCAGTCGTCACCAGCCTACCTGCACCCCATGCACGTTCTTCCCGACATACGTGCCGACAACCGTCCAGCCCTCCGTGTCCATAGCGTACATCTTGGCGACACTAACTGTGAACTCCTTGCAAGACTCCTTGAACACGCCACTGAAGAACTCAAAGTTGGTGAGCTGCACCGTGTCGATGCGGATATCCTCGCACAGCTCGACAATGACTTGGACAAATTGCGGCGGTGCCGCGCATGGCGACAGCATGTATCGGTCCCACTTTGATGACAGGATGCTCAACGCCGACTTGGCCCCACGGTGCACCATGTGCACCCGCGTGGAGCAGTCCAGCGACGCATAGTTGAATCGGTCTGTGAGTGGCATGAGAAAATGCAGCAGTGGCGCTGGCATTGGGGCGTCGAGGCCTTGCACGGTCAGCGCAAAGTCTGAAGTGTCTAGGGTGTGTACGGTGCCCATGACAGCAGAGGTGTGGTGTTCCAAGGCGCTCTCGTCTGGCAAGCGGCTTGGCGCGCTGTTGTTGGGAGGCATGCTGCCCTTTTGGCTGTTGTTGATCTCGTTGAACCACTTTACCCCTCAGTCTTCAAAGGAAAGGAGGAGGTCATCGTCTACTGGCTCCAGTGGTGTGAGAGGTTTGAGGCAGCAGATAGGCACCTCCAGTTGTTTGGGTGCAAGAGTGGCAATGGGGGCATGCAGGGTGCAGGACAGGTCTGAGTCGGTCCAGTCACAATGGGGTGGACACTGTGGAACCAGGTTAAGTGCAAAGACGAAACTTGAAACTTACCGTGTGGGGGAGATGGTGCACGCATCCGGTTTGAGCTCCCAAGACTGACTGGCATCTGCGTCTGGTGTAACGTCCAAGACGATGGCAATGGCATGCCGAGCCATTGGGGATGTTGGGGGGCACTCCAGCAAATTGTCAATGCCTTCCTGGAATCCCGGTCAATGTCACTATCATCTTCCTCAGTCTCACGACGCGAAGCCCCACGAGAGGTGGACACAGAGATAGTGCCCCAACAACCGTATGTATGACATGTCCGGCATGGGAGCGAGGACGCAGCTTGGGACGCAGACCCAGCTAGGTCGTGCCAGTTTGTTGCGTTAGGCCCGTCCTAACGGTGCTCGACTTGAGCGGTGACAGAGTGGCTCGATATGTGGGAGACGACTTAGCGACTACGGATACACGTCCTAAGTAGGAACGTGATCGGTGTGAGCACTGGGGTAAAGTCCACCAGGCGTATACGTCGTCGGGCGATCTGCTCTATAAGAGCCAGACGCACTAGCAAGCAGAGGGACAGGAGAAGACAGACGAGAAGGGAGAGGGCGAGTATTGGACTGATGTTTCAAGAAGACCAAGCTGGAGAGCTCGGTCTTCGTACTGAGAGTCTGATATACAATTGACGAGGAGCTTTGAAGCTCCTCCTGAACGTAAGGTACCCAGTAGCGATAGTAGCTCGAACCCTACTACGACTGTCCTAGGTATGAGTCTAGTCCGTACTTTATACATGTGATAGCAGCCCTAAGGCTGACTGATGCGACTGTCCCTGACTAATACTAGGGTAGTCAGAACCCCACGAGTCCGCAGTCCGTACCGATGAGTCCGATCGCAACATCACCTCCTCTTTAGGTGCGACGTCCCGACGCTCCGAAGCCCTCCTCCTCGTACCTGATCCTGGTGCGCTGCGGCTGCTGCGCGGTCCTCCTACCCCTACGTGTCTTCTTCTTCGTCAACTCGTGGTCCACCATGGTGCCCGCCTCGTCCTCGATGCGCTCCATGGCGTTGGCCATCTCCAGTCGGCGGCGGC